>JAOQIF010000027.1:0-207037 GCA_026260285.1 Colletotrichum sansevieriae | reverse complement strand
GCTTATAATATTTAAGGAAGTATTAAAAGATAAGAAGGGTTCACGAAGGCTTAATAAAGGGCTTAGATAATATAAAAGTAGTTATTAAATAATATAGTTTAATAAGGAGGGAGAAGAACTAGCCCTAGGGTAGGAAACAGCCGTTATTTTATAGATAGCTAAAGAGACCTTGCTAAACTATTATAAACGCAGATACGACTTTAGATAGTAAAGAATAGCAATTACTTATGATAGCAGGTACTACTTACTAGGAGGCAGATATAGTGAATTAGTAGCAAAAGTCGCTATCCGACCTACTTAATAGCCTTATAACGCACCCGTTTAGAAGGGGGATAATAGGATAAAAAACGAAGTTATTATAAGGGTATAGTATAAGAAAGTACTCGCTAGATAAAGGGCGAATAGCAGGAGAATAAAAACGAAGTTAGTATAAGGATAACTACTCTCTTTTAAGAGGAAATAATAGGATCCCTTTAGAATAGCCTAGATAGAGAGCATAAAAGGGCCTAAAAGGAGAGGAACTATAAGGAATAGGACTATAGGCTTAGCTATTATATCTATAACTCCAAGGGCCCTACTATCCTTTAGCAAATACTTAGTAGATAGTTACTACGCTAGATAATAGTAGCAATAAGTAAAAGACCGGGAGCTACCCCGGATAGCTAAAAAGGATAATAATAGAGGGCTAACCTATAATACCTATTTTTATAGTAGGGATTACTATAATTAGAAGGGGGATAATTATAAGGGACTAGATACCTAGACTAGAGAAGCTAGAGATATCTCAGCTAGTATAAGCTAAAGGGATAGAGAGGCTTATAAGTCTAAGGCATAGAACCCTTATAGCAAAGACCTAGCGAATACTCGCTAAAGGCTAGAAATAAAGGATCTTAGAAGAAGCAAGCAAAAGTAGTATAATAATACTAATCCTACCTTTTGGGTGCTTCTGCTATTAGTTTGACCTGACCGTGGCTCTTAGCCCCTCGATACCTTTATAGTTTCTATTAGAACTAGGTTAAGCGTTATATCTATATAATTACTACTAGCTAGTATTAATAGCGCGAGATCTTCTATATCTCTATAGCTATAGAGCAAATGTAAGAGCTTCTCTAATATCTCTATAACTAGTTAGTAAGCCCTGCCAGTCTTAAGCCTAGTACTAAGAACTATAAGAACTAACTCCTTATTATAAGTATACTTAGCAAGTATTTATAATTGCTCTACTAATATAGGCTATATAGGTCTATATAGGGGTTCCTTACTAGGTTTTAGTTTAATATAATATATAGCTCCCTTTAGCCTTAGAACTTTCTTTACGTTCTCCTTGTTAAAAATATTAGTAAAGTCTCAAAGTTCTCTAGGAATTTTCTTCTCCTACTTAACATCTAGTAAATATTTACCTAAGATCTCTATATCCTTCTTATTAGAGCTTATAGCACCTATTAGATATATAATATAAGCTTATTAGCTATTCTCTATGATTTCTTAGGTAATTACCTCTAGCTTAGTAAGCATGAGGGGTTTATATAACTAGGTATATATATAAGCATCTATATAAATACCTTCCTATCGTATTAAGTCGTTAGATAGAGGGATATCTCCTGCTCCTTTAGAGCGAGGGCTTATAATAAAAGCCTAGTAAACCTTCTATAAGTAACCCTAACTATCTATAAGGAAGAATATAAGCTAGTAGACCTTACTTATAAGCATAGGCCTTCCTTAGAAATCCACTAATTTAGGGGCTATAATAGTAGTAGCCTCCTTTAGTTAGAGTCTCTTAATAAGATCTTCTTATATAATATCTACTACTATATAGATATCTATATTAACCTCTAGTTCGACTTTGCTAGATGTTTAGAGTACTAATACCTATCCCTTAATAATCTATCCTATTAGAACTGAGGTGATTTCTAGCATAGTACCCCTTAGGGTTATATCTATATCTATACGTTTCCTAAGTCTTTAGTATTAGTTATACTAAGTCTTTAGTATTAGTTATACTAAGTCTTATAATTATACTTATCCCGCCCTATCTTAGGTTTAGGTTCTAGTTGCTACCTATTAGCTATATATAGTTTTTAGTATAGTTAGGGGAGATATAGCTATACTTCTTATAGTTATAGTATTAGGGCCCCTAGGAGTTAGAGGGTATACTACTAGAGCTAGGTGTTGCGCGGGCATCTGCTGAGTAGTTATTCTAGGATAGGGTCTCTAGGTAATAGTCCCTTAGGTCTATTAACCTAGGGTGTTATAAGCTGCTCTTATAAGGGTAGTCTAGAGAGTCTAAGTATAGTTATTTATATAACTTAGAATAGCTAGTAGACCTTCTTATATATCTCCCTTTTATAATCTCCTATAATCTCTATATATATAGGGTAATAGTATGTATATATATCCTACTTAAAGAGTTTATTCTTTAGCGTCCTAATAAGGCCCTAAAAGAAGGCGTGCGACTTTATAATACCTATATTCAGCTTACTAAGTGCTTAGTTAATATATACTTATTAGGCCTAATATATAATTAGTTTCTTATTATCCTTCTAATAGCACTATCTCAGGGTATTATCGTAGTTCTATTCTTAGAGCTTAGGTATAATATACTACCTTCTTATAAAGATTCTAAAGTCTTCCTATTTAGGGTTAACCTAGTTCCCTAATATATCTATAAGTATTTGCTAATAATTCCGCTATTCTATTTATAGGGTATGCTCTATTATACTCAAGGCCTACTAGATATCCTAGCTATTAGAGTAGCTAGGGTAGTGCTTATAAGCCTCTTTAATTATAATAAGCTAGTCTTCTCTTATTATACTAGTAGATTTACTAGTTAGGCGTACTATATTATAATTTAGGGTTTTTTTATAAACCTTAAGTAATTACTTAGTAGGAGCTTAGTTGCTTAATATAGTAATAATTAGCCTATACTAGTTAGCTATTATCGTTATAATCTATTATATTAGTACTTAGCTAGTTGCCTTATCTAGCCCTCTAGCTTAGACTAGCCTATTAGCTATAGCTATAGATATCTAGCCCATAGCCTATCTAGTCTATAGGAAGGGTTCTTATATTCCCTATTTTCCGATATATGCTTATTATCTAAGTAGCGAGCGCTTAGTATAAGCAGCCTATCCTCTTTAGGGCCCCTAGCCTTGCTTGAAGTATAGCTTCTTGCCTCCCCTTATTAGCTTATATTAGTCTCTAATTACTTATTGGGGTTATCTTCCTTATATAGGTTTATATAAGCTATTTCGCTCTGCTCTTAGCAAATATTAGGTATAGGTTCTTTAGCCTAATTAATTAGTATTAATTAGATATATAGTGCTATTATTATTACTAACCTTCTAAAAGCAGGGTAAAAGCAAAAGAATTATAAAGATATTTAGGTGCTAAGGGCTATAGTTAGATTAAACTAATAATAGAAGCACCTAAAAGGTAGGTCTAGTATTATTATATTACTTTTACTTACTTCTTCTAAGATCCTTCTTTTCTAGCTTTTAGTAAGGACTTACTAACTTCTTATTATAAGGGTTCTATGCCCTAGACCTATAGGCCTCTCTATCCTTTTAGCCTATGCCAGCCGAGGTGTCTCCAGCTTCTCCAGCCTGCAGTCCCTTACACCTAGTTCAGTAGATAATTATAGATACTTATAGTAGTAATAGAGGGGGTGATATTATAGCACTAGGTGTGCATACTTAAGTATAGCTATATTTAGAGCCCTTTGTTCTAAATATTCTATACCTTTTGCGCGTGGCGCAGCGGAAAACATCTGAAGGGTAGCTGCACCCTTAAGCCCGAAGGGCCCGCACGTAACATTAGATTTATAAACCTAAAGTCTTAATAGGACCCTAATAAGGATCTTTAGAACCTAGTTATAGGATCTTATCTTAAAGATGATAACTCTTTCTAAGTTATAATATTAATTACTATTATTTAATAGCTTTAATGGAGAGCTATATAATATAGAGACTTGAAGCTTACTAATACTAAGCTTATTTATATTACGTATTACTATTTTTTAGAGAGAGCTATAAGAGCTATAAGAGCTACAAGAGCCATAGCTTAAAGCCTTAGCTACTAGCTTACTAAAGTTATTTTAAAGTAATAAGTTATAATAGAAGACGCCTTAATTAAATAGTTAACTATTTACTAGGAATATTAATAGTTATTTAACCTTATTAAACCTAAACTCATAATAATACTTTAAGTTCTTGTAAAGACAATTCTAGTAGGGTAGAAGGCTAAACCTAATGAGCTCTCTATAGCTTAGATTACTAGCTTAATTATTAACTCTCCTATAGAGAACTTTAAAATACTAAATATTAATAGGGCTAATTATAACATAGATATCTTAACTCTTATTAAGAGAGTTACTAGCTAAGGGGAGAATATTCTTAATTTAAATACTATAGAAGCTACTAAGCCTTATAAATAATAATCTTAATACTAATAGTAATAGTATTTCTACTTAAAAGCTAGATATAGAGACTCTTAAGGAGGATGTTAGTAATACTAGGGATTTAAAAGAGATAGAGAAAGAGGAGGTTATAGAGGCTTTTAGTAAGATAGGCTATTATAATATATACCTTTCTAGGCTATATAAACCTACTAGTTTTATAATATTATAGATTATGTTATTATTAGCTATCGTAAGTGCCTTAAGGCTAGCTAGAACGGGGTTTACTACTATATAATACCCCATTACTTTATTAATACCATAGACACTAGTACCTAAGTTAAAACTAGTATTAGTAATAAAGGCTACAACTATAAGATAATTAATAGCTAGATAATTCTAAGGTGTTTTCTAATTATTAAGGATATTTCTATATATTCCTTAGTTACTATAAGTAAATTAGTAGAAGAGTAGTAGCTAAAGACCTTAGAAGAGATTATATAGGTTATTAATCATAATAAGATATATCTTAAGTAATTTATTAGCTTTGCGAAGGTATTGAAAGATATTATATAATTATATAACTTCATAAATATAATATTCTTTAGCTTTAAGCCTAAGAATTAATATATTAACCTAGTAAAGGATATTACTACAGTAAAGGGGAAAAGCTGGAGTTTATTATATAGAGCCTTATATTACTTATAATTAATAGACTAAAGCATAATGCTAATAACGCTATACTACTAGATATACCTAAGGAATAAGTTAAGTAATAAGAGAAAGATAAATAGGATAAGCCTTAGGTTTAATATAATAATTTATAAACTAGTTATACTCTTACTTTTAATTTATATAATAAGAGAGTAAATAAGAAAGTAGCTATCCCTAAAGCCTTCCTTTATTAAAACTAGCTAAATTAGAATGAAATAGTTTATAATACTACTAAAGCTATAATTAGTAAGTATAAGGATAGATATAACCTAAAGAAATAAGAGGTCTTTATTCTTATTAATATTATACTTCTAGATTAGTTTAATAATATAGGGGCTAGTAATAAGGAGTTATAAGAGTAAATAGATTAATAAAATAATAATAAGAACCATTCTAAAAGCTAAGTAACTTTAGTAGCTATCTCTATAAACCTACCTAGGTATTTATAAACTAAGTTAATTTAATTTAACTACCATATAGTTAATCCTACTTTTAAAATAGGTATTATAATAGAGGATTAGGACTCTATATTACTTGTATTACTAAGATATAGCATTATCCTAGACTTTAATATAACCTACTAGTAGATTACTATTACCCTTTTTAGCCTTACAAATATATTAATGAGAGGGATTATTAATAGTAATTTCGCTATTAACCTTATTAATAAAAGTTATATTAAGCGCCTAGGCATATAGAGTAATATAATTAAGATAAATATAGGGATCTACAGGATTATTAATAGACTGTAGAGGACCTAATTTATAAGTATAATTATAAAAAATATTTATATTAGTAGTAACTTAATTAAGGATATTAGCTTTTTTATCTTTCGTAAGAATACTTATAATAAGAACCTAGTACTAGGAGCCCCCTCTATCCTAAAACCTAGAATAATACTAGATTATATATAGAACTAGGTTATCAGAGTCCTTCAGACTAGGAACATTAAGATTAATATCCTACTATCCTTTTAAATAAGAGACTTAACTACTTACTTCCTAGAAATTATTACTGAGATAAATCGCTTTATATCTTCCTAATATTAATATACTCTTATATTTCCTATAGAAGAGGGGAAATAGAGGCTACTATTAATAGACCTAATATAGTAATAAGCTTAGACTTTATAAGAGATAATTGATAGGTTAATAATAGTATTAAAGATAAAAAAGAGCTAGATATAATATTAGGAAGTAAAAGGGTATATTAGAATATTAAAGCAATTTAATAAGCCTTTAAAAGCTCTTATAACCTACTAGAGGAGGTTAAATAATAATTAGACCTAGATAAGGAAGTTATTACTATTCTTAAAGAGTTTATATTAATTTTTAATAAAATCTACAGATTATAATTTAAGATAAAGTTACCCCTAAGCTTAATAATATCTATAAAACTATTATACGTACTAGATATATACTAGGATATAATAGCTATAATATTACTTATTAATATTATATTTATAGATCTAAAAAGAGAATAGTAAAGAAGAAAGTACCTAGGAGGAAGTATAAGTTAGTATATTAGAAAGAAGTTAAAGTTATTATAACTATAAATACTATCTTTTGCTATAATAACTACAAACCTATATTAATAATACTTATAATACTAATAGAAGATATCTATATAATATATAAGATAAAGGATAAGAAAACCTAAGCTATGAATAATACTATATTAAATAGCTTAACGCTAGATAGAGACCTAGGGTAAAGGTTAAAGGTATAAATAAAAGCTAAGAAGAATATAAAACTAGATCCTGGCGCTCTATTTGTAAGCTTAATTGTACTAAAGTTTTTAATTATTAAATAAGGAATAAGGCTAATAAAGGTTTAATAAGAAGCTATTCTTAAGACTATTAATTATTCATAACTTAAAGAAAAGAAGCTTCTCTTAGCTATTCTTATTATAAGAGCGAAAGCTTTAGCCTAGGAACTTAAATATTGTAGCTCTATCTACCCTTCTATTACTTCTCTATAGATAATCTAAATAGTTTTATATAAGGTATAGGGAGTACAAAGGATCCTAATATTAAGAAGACTAGAGTAGGATATTATTATAATTCTAAAGGATAGACTAAGGAAAGGAATCCTTAAGTAAAGTTATATAGCTTATTATAATCTATTCTTCCTTATATATAAGAAAGATAATAGGATAAGACGTATTAACTTAGTAACTAAGATAAATATAGTTATAATATAAGATATAGCGCTACCCCATTGAATGACGTTTTAGAGGATTTTACTATATATTAGCTATTATTATTATTATTATACTTCTTTTTAAGATATAATTAAGTCCCCTTAGACCTTATAAGTAGATATTTAATAATAATTTTTATATTGCCTATTAGATTACTAAGGATATATATATTACCATAAGAAGTAATAAACTTAATTACTTAGTTTACAAGAGCTATAATTAGAATCCTATATAACCTTATACCTAGCTATTAAAAAGCCATTTTAAATAATATTACTATTAAAGAACTAACTTTATAATATAATAAAGAAGAGATCGAGTCTTACCTAGGGATTTATAGATTTATTTTAGAATATTTATAGAATATTAATAAGGTTTTAGTTAATTTAGAGCTAGTAGAGTATAAAATAGTAGTAGTGAAGCTATAATAAGCCTCGGAAGTAGTAATAATTATTAGCTATATTTATAGTATTAATAGGTAATATCTAGAGGAAGTAAAGATAGTTAAGATCTATAAATAGGCTATTTATACTAAATTAATAGAGTTAAGGGCTTTCTTAGGGATTATAATATTCTCTAGATCCTAGGTAAAGAACTACTCTATTATTATAAAGCTACTTATTAACTTACTTAAGAAGGATACCTCTTTTAGCTAGGAGGAGAAGTAATAGATAACTATAGATATCTTAAAGTTAATACTTATAAAAGGTCTAATTCTTATTAATATAGACTATAGCCTTAGAGGAGGGGATATCTACCTTATTATTAATACTAGTAACATAGGACAGAGCGGAGTCCTAGGGTAATTTATTCATAACTAGTATATAGTTTCTTACTTTAAAAGTAGTACTTAGTTAGACTTAAATTATTATATAATACTAGGAAGAAGGAGGTATATAGTATCTTAAAGGCTTTAAAGCGGGTATATAACTATCTATATAGATAATACTTTATTTTAGAAAAAGATACTTAGATATTAGTTATATAACTTAATAGAGTAGCCATAGACCTTCTAGAAGTTCTTATTATTTACTAGACTATATAGATTTAAATAACTAACTTCAAAGTATAATATATTAATAGTACTTAGAGTATAATAATAAATAGCGTATTGTAAAAGCCCGAGGTCTCTCTAATACTATTAATAAGGAAGCTAAGGGAGGAATTAACTCCTAGATTAATTTTTAGATCTTCTTTATAAATATAGAAGCTAGTTCCTTCTTTAATTATGCTTAATATTATAGTAATAGATAACATATAAAGGAGGTCTTAGTAGGGAATATAGAGGTTATTAGTAATATAATAAATATCCTAGATATACTTCTTAATAATTTATAAACCTATTCTATATATTCTTAATAAATTACCTATTATTTAATAATATAGAGATACTCTCTAGGAATTTATTTAATACATTATTATAACTCTAAGACTAGAGCGTTAGAATCTTATATTTAGAACGACTTACTTTTTACGAGACTAATAAATTATAGGCTAATAATATAATAAGTTATTAATAATCCTAAATAATAGAGGAAGCTAATTATAAGAGCTTCTAAAGAGAGTAGTCATTAGAGTAAGTAAGCTATAGCTAGAAAACTATTTAACTACTATATATAAGCTAGTATATAGATAGAGATTAGTAAATCCCTAAGAGGTTACTCTAATTACTAGAAGAGGAGAGCTTAATATATAGATAATATGAGGACCTATAGCTCCCTAAAGGGACTACGTTTTATAAGGATCTTATTAGATATATAGAAAGTAGGTAAGTAGTACTTTATTAAGGTAAGGGATCTACTTATAAGATAGCCTAAAGCCTACTAGCTCAAGAGAGCGACTTTAGCTAAAATTATAAAGCTTATTTAAAAGGAGATTATTTATTACTATAGATTATAAAGCGAAATTATTATTAATAGAGGCCTAGAGAATAAGGATACTATTATTAAGTTTAATAATAAGTAGAATTCAAAGAGGAAAGTAATATCTATATATAACCTGAGGGCCAATAGAATAATTAAGGCTAGTTATTAGCTAATTACTTATATATTATTAATATAAACTAGAGGAGAGAGAGATATTAACTTCTAACTATACCTTCCTACTACCTAATTTATAAACTCATTAATTATTTAGACTTTACTTAGCTTTAGCCCTTTTTGTCTTTTATATAAACTTAAACCTATTATACTTATTAAAACCCTAATACTAACCTAGAGGGTTCTTAATTAGAATTTCATAATAATAAAAGAAGAGGAGGTTTAAATATATCTATAAGCCTTCTTATAACTTAATAGGGATAGGAAATAAGTTAAAAAGATAATTACTAGCTAATATAAGAAAACTATAGGATATTATAATAATTAATATAAGAGGATAATGAGAAAGAAGAGGCTAGAGGTAGGGAATTTAATCCTAGTATTTAGTATTAAGAGATCTATTAATAGATTATCTCTTAAGAAGCTTCATTACTAAGGGTAAAGCCCCTTCTATGTCCTATTATAAGCTCTAAATACCTTGTTGTATTAATTAATAAATTTAGTAAGTAATAAAGTTATTAGAAGGATATTTCGTAACAATAAACTTTATAACTTTATTTAAGCTCTTAAAGGATATTAGCAACTAAGTAATATAGATATCTATAGATCTGATTCAGGAGAAACCTAGTTAAGGTTTTCCTTATACTAGGGAATAAAGAGTATAAAAACTATATACCTAAAGAGGAGGATAAAGAACTAATAATACTTAGGGAAGGTAATTAGGATAAAGAAGAGAATTTGTTATAATTAGTAGTATAATTAAAGTAGTACTTAAAGGATTTATAAAGAGCAGTTAAGGGATTAAAAGCTAAGTAATAACTAGTTATTGAAATTCCTAAAATATTAAAGGAGAAAGAGAAGGAGTATATTAAAATAGAGGAACTAAAGGATATATAATATCTCCTTTCTTATAATTCGTTTTAATTAATAATTTATAGACTTATTTTTATTTATTCTTCCTTATATCTCTTATTTTAAAGGTTTAAGATTCTAGGGATAATATTTCTAAACTTTAGGGATAAGGATAAGAGATAGTCTTAGTAACTCCCTACTTATTTAAATACGCCTCCTCGCTATTATCTAATATGATAATAATTTAGCTACTAATAGCTTTAATATCTATTAATAGCTTTAGTAGGGTTATAGAACCTAGGGATATATAATACCCTTAACTTCCTAGTAATAACGCTAAAGAACCCCCCTCTTACTAAATAAATATAAGATTAATAACCTAAAGATAAGAGAGAAGAGGAGAAAGAGAAAGAGAGTATTAAAATCGTAGGTAGTAGCCCCTAGGGAGGATATTAAGACCCCCCCCTCCCCCCCCCCTTCCTCGTAAGATTATTACTAATATTATATTATCTATTACTAGAGGGAAGAAGAAGGATACTTATAAAGGGGATCCTATTAATTCTATACTTAGATATACTTTGATTTAGCTTTATAAACCTACTTATATATTATTCGCCTTAATTCCTTATTATAACCTAACCAACTTCCTATCCCTTTTTCTTCTTTTACCACACCCCCCCCCTATCTTATATAAATTTATTTAGAAATCCTATCTTTCTTCCTTAGTTTATAATATCAAGCCCTAAATAGTTTATAATTTCTATAAGGGTAAACTCTAGAGGGAGATCTATTATAAAAGAGTAATAAGAGTATATAAACCTAGCTTTAGAGTAATATTCCTAAGCTTATTAATAATAAAGATTATTATAAAGAAGCGAGAATTTAAACTTAGCTACAATAATAATTATATTAATTATTAGAATTTAGAACTATAGAATCTCCTTAATATTATTAAACTCTCTACCCCTCTTTACTTTAATATTACGCTTACTTCTATACCTATAGTACTTATAGATACTTAGATTATTATATAAAAAACTCTCTTAAGTCTTATAGAAGGAGTAGTTAGTATAGGTAATACTTAGTATAGAGATATATTTAAAGTATAGTTTATAAATATAAGTACTAGTTATAAGGTTCCTAGTAGTATAGGCCCGCTCCTTATAATAGATATAGGGTATTATATTATAATTACTTTAGGAGTAAATAGATAAGCTATATATAGCTACTATATACTAAAAGATCTTTATCTCCTATAATCTAGCGAGGAAAGTAACAGAAGTGTAGACTAAGACTTAATAGTAAAAGTCTCTAGATCCCTTAGTTACCCTAAATATTTATTTTAAAGTCCTATTTACTAAGGTAAGCCTTTTACAAGGCTAGCCTTATTATTCTAATAGTTTTATTAGAAAATATCTATAGTATAAAGGCTACCTCCAAGTATTTATTACTAGGGATATTAAGTTAAAGCTAAATAAGGCTTATAGTTACTTGAGAATTATATTTATTAGCTAGAAAGTAGAGGAATAATAATAAGAAATGGAAGAAATACCTAAGGTTAATTATTAGAGTACTAAATAAAAAGAGGTATATTATGGTTCTATACTTTAGGTATAGGGATATTAAAACTAAAGATCTAGAGGGTTATTATAAATAGGACATAATAAGAAGCGAGGTTAATTAGTATTTTTAATACCTAAGATAAGGAAGTTATAATTAGCTATAATAAGAAGAGATCATCTATAGATATAAGAGAGAAAGTATAAAGAAGCTAGGTCAAGATTAAGTAATTAGATAGAGGTAGTTATTATAAGAGGAGAAGTTAATAATAGAGAATAGAGGAGGATATTTACTTAGTTTTATAACTAGATTATTTATTTAAATAGCTACTAGTAATTACTATTTCCTTTATTTCTTCTTTATATATAACTATCCTGATTTACTATTCTATTTATTATAGGTCTTTTATCCTAAGTATGTTTTATTCCGTTAGAGGTAAGGAGAGTAAGGGAAGAGATTTAATTATTCCTTCTATAAGCTACTAATAAATTACTGTATTATTAAAGTAATTAGTAAATATAAAAATATAGTCCTAACCCCTTAAACCCTCTAGATTCTCTCTCCTATGTATATATCTACCCCCTAAGCTTACTTTATTTATTAAGAATATAATATTAATTATTATATTATAACTCCTTCTTTACTTCTATTTCTACTTCTATTTAGCTTATTAGTTTAAGAATTGCTTATATTTACCCTTTATTACTTTTCCTTGTAGTATATTATAATAAGAAGATTATCCTTTATGATAATAAAGCCTTAGATACCTATATCTAGGAGTTAAAATTCTTAAACCTTTCTATCCTTAATAGACTATTGTCTAAGCTTATACTTAATAAACTAAGCGTAAGTAGGTTTTAGGTATAGGAATAAAATAATAGAGATATCCTAGGCTTTAGACCTCCTAATAAGCTTAATTATTAGCTATAGCTAATTATATATAAAGTGCTCCCTCTACTTAAAAATGAAAATATTATTAGTTAGATAGACCCTTCTAATTTAATAATAAAGTATAACTTTATTAAATAATATAATAAGACCTTAGAAGTAATAGAGAAGATAATTTATCCTTTATACTTATAATAAGTTATAGCTAGTATATATAATATTATTAATATACCAGGGACTATAACTCTAATATATTTTAAAGACGTTATAATAATAGCTCGTTACTTTATAAGGCTAACTAAGCCTAGCTAATTACTTTATTATCATATAGTTAGAGGTATAGAAGATAACTTTAATAATAGAGATCTAAGGGATATTATAACTACCTAGATTAAGGCTAAGTCCCCTAATATACTTCTTATTTACTTATAAATATCTAGGTTTACTAAAGTAGTTATTATAAGTCTACTAATTAATCTATAGAACAAGAGAAACCAGTTTTATAATAATTAGTAATCTAGACGAGGAGCGGAAGGATAACTATAAACCCTAATATTTATTACTATAAGTCTTTTATTAGGGAGTAAGGCCTAAGAGGTTTTAATATGATAATTATACCTTATTAAACTATAATATATAGACCCTCTATTATAAGCGTCTAGCCTATACCTTATTAATTAGCCTAGGTCTTTTATAGATTAGAAGCTTAGTATTACTAAGGTAGTTTATAAATATAAGATATTAAATATAAATTAATTATTTATTAATAGCCTTTACTAATAAAATACTTATAAAAGATATTAGATCTAATAAAGAGTAAATAGAGCTTCTTATAATTAGTTCCTTAAGTTTAGAGAAGAGGAGTATAAGCAAATACCTCTAGAAGAGATTAATAGTTAGATAGCTAAGTATATCTCTTAAATTTTAAATCTAGAGGCTTCTTCTCTAGATAAAATAGATATTAACCTATTAATGCCTAAGGGTATTAATTTAGAGACTGACCTAATAGTTCCTTTTAATCTAGATAAGTTAGATAGGGAGGAAGGATTATCTAAAGAAATAAATATTTAAAGTATAAATAAGAGGAATTAATATAAGAAATATAAGAAGGATTATAATTAATAGTAGTCTATTAACTTTATAAAGTCCCTTAACTACCCTAGGTTTATAAAACTATTTATATCGCTTTATTTAGGTTTTATTACCCTAAGATATATTATATTTAACTCTATTAATATCTTAGTAGCATTCACTACTAGAAAACCTAAAGGGAACCCTATCTTAAATAAAGACAAACCTATACTAGTAGTCCTATAGTATATATAATAAAATTAAGAGTTTATAAATTACTCAATAACCTAATATACAATAGAGTTATTTATTAAGACTTTAGCTTAGGTAGAATAACTATTAGACCTCTATAATATACAAGGGAAGTTAATAAGGTAAGAAGAGTTAGATAATTTAGAAGTTATAGCCCTTTTTATACTTATAATTAAGGCTTACCCTGATAGTATTTATATCTTACTTAATGAACTAGCCTAATAACCTAAGAAAGAGATTAATAAGACTTATATAGAGCTCAAGATGGTAGAAGTAATAAACCTTTAGGATATTACTGAGCTTTCTTTTTACTAAACCATAGTAATTATTACTAGGCTATAATCTTTATAAACTAGATAAATAATAATAGCTTTTATTATAACTCTATAGAGAATTATAATGCTAAATAACGCTTTATTGAGGTAATATAGAGCCTTAATATATAATAGTATAAGATAGGAGCCCCTTAATAGCTCTAAAAGCTCCTATTAATTAGTACTTATAGAGTAGATTTAGTTTAATAGAGGGATAGATTTATATATAGTCTCTAGTATATAAATAGGCTAGGGCTCTAATTTAAGAGGGATTAATATTGCTATATTTTAGTAAAATAAGCTTGAGCAATAGTATTCTATTTAGTAACTCTAAGTCCCCTTAGTTAACTTATAATCTCTATAATTACTTTAGAGTTCTATTACCTAACTAATAATAGTAATATAGCTCTATAAGATACCCTATTAAGCTAAAGAGACTTTAAAAAGGCAC
Organism: Colletotrichum sansevieriae; assembly: GCA_026260285.1. Classification (NCBI taxonomy): domain Eukaryota; kingdom Fungi; phylum Ascomycota; class Sordariomycetes; order Glomerellales; family Glomerellaceae; genus Colletotrichum; species Colletotrichum sansevieriae. The sequence continues at coordinate 192,301 of JAOQIF010000027.1, read as the reverse complement.
CTTTCTTCCCTATATACCCTCCTACTCCTTTACTTATAGATAGTAATATAATAGACTTTAGGAATAATAATATTATTATACTATCTCCTATAAGGGATATCCCTTGCCCTATTTATAAATCTTTAGTATTATCTAGGTTTACTTTATTTAAAATACTATATAATAAGCTTAAATACCTCAGGTACTAACTTTAGTTATGAGTTTTATAAATACTAAGTTATAATATAACTACTAAGCTACGCCTAAGAACTATACTTATAGCTATAATATTATATCCTAAGCGACTTAATCTTTAAATAAGGGCGATTATAGCTATATAGATTATATCTAATAGAGGGCTAACTAATGGAATTAAATTAAGTAAAATATACCTAAAGGAGCATATTATTATAGCCTTTCACGCCTAGTATAATAAGGTGGATAGCTTTAGCTATACTAAGGATCAGAGTAGGATAAGGAGTATAATAAGGAAGAAGAGGTAATAAGGCTATTATTAAGATATAACTTATAATAGAAAATAGTTAAACCTAAGGGGCCTTCTTAGTAATGAATTCGCCTACTTAGAAGATATTATTAATAAAAAGGATCTATAAATAGACTTTGCTCGTAGGTTTTATAAAAGTAGTTTTATTTATTTATTATGACTCTCCTTTATAATATTATAAAGAGTCTTAAGGAGATAATTAGAATAGGATAAAATAGATTTAGCTATATAGCTTTTAAAAAGCTCCCTTAGTGCATAGGCTTATTATAACAGGACTATAGAGTCGAGTGTAGGAGAGAGGAGCGTAGCGGGCTTTGGTATTGTTTATATATTATTACTAGTAATACCTCAATAATCCTATACCTCGTCTTTTAGTATTTCCTTAGCGAATGTACATCAAATTTAGATAATCTCTTTTAATTAGATCTATATGTTACTTTATATATCTTTTAAGCTTATATTTACTATTCCCGCCTAGTTATAAGTGGAGTAATCTAATTAATCATCCTTCCTAGTTCCTACTAGTTCTAGCCCTTTCTAATATCTCTTCTTAATATATAAAAAGTAAAAGTATTAAGCTAGGGAAAATAAATTATTATATAAGTATTACTCCTAGTATCTACTAGGTTATCAGCTAGATATCCTCTATTAACTCTAACCTAAATAATAATAAGCTTATTATTAGCTAGGTATTCCTATTTATATTCCTCCTAACTTAATATCTCCTCCTTAGTAAGATCTAGGGCTTAATTTCGCTCTAGAGTTAGTCCTTTTTTAACTCCTTATTTTCTTTTAAAAGAACTAGCTACTACTTCGTAATTATTTATAACCTTATAATAAATAAGGTCTTCTTCTAAAATTTTTACTTTTATAACCCTACGTAATTAGTCCTCCTTACTAGGGTAATACTAAGTAATATACCCTCTAGCTCTATAAGTATAATAAGTATAGGAATCCCTTATACCCTTTTATAGCTATTAGTATTATATCAAGGAGGTACTTAAGGAAGACCTAGAGTTTTAATAGTTATAATATCTTATCTCTTTAAGTTATAAGATATATATAGCTCTAGTTATATAAGTATCCCCCTTAGTATTCTTAGTAATAAGTCTCTAGTAGATTACTAAGTAGTTACTAGGAGCTTTCTAGCGCTTTATATTTTAATATAATACTTGAAACCTTCAAGAACTAGTTATTATAATTAACTAATAAGTTAACAGTAATTAGCTAGTCCCTTAGTTTAGAAGTTAGAGAGGCTTTTAAAAGCAAGATCGAGACCTAACATAGCTAGTTTATATTACTTATACTAGCTAGTATTTACTTAAACCTTAATAAGAAAGTTACTATTGCTTTTTTCGCTTTCTACTAGAGGGTTTATAATTACGTTATAGCTTTTAATTAGATATTAGAATCCTTATAAGTCTAATTAAGGTAAGTTATAAAATCCTCTAGGTTATACTTCTTATTATTACTCCTAGCTCTATAAACAGTAAAGACTATCTATTAGGGAGTAATATCTAAATAGGAGTTAACAAGGTACTATATCTCTATATTTATAAGGTATAACACCCTATTTATAATAATCTTATATCTTACTTATTATACCTAGGAGGTATATTCCTTCTATTTATTTAAAAACTCCAAGGGTAGGGGTAGTAGCTTCTTGTATATTATATTAGATATTACTAATACCCTATTAGTAATATTTATAGGGTTCTATATAGCTATATATTAGCTATTCCCCTATTTGAACTCTTAAAACTATTACTAGAGGGACTCTAATACTACTATTAAATTAATATATAATAGCTTATCTTAGGTTTTAGCTATATTATAATTAACTATCTTACTAACTAATAGGGAGCAGCACTTAACTTATTATTATTATTATAGTAATAAGCTTGAATATATAAGGGGTTAGACCTAAGTTTATTTAATAAGACGTTATTATAATACTATTTATTTAAGGTAAAGCGGAAAAGGAGAAGTTTTCCTCTCTAGCAGAGATCTTCTAGATTCAGACTTGGAATCTCTTCCTAGTTATAAATACCACTAAGTTCATATGGATTTTCTATTATAGGATTATTATCCTTATTTTAATAAGAAGATAAAAGGGTATTTTTATAGATTATTATATCTCTAACTCATTTTTAGCTATATTATATACTTTATAGCTATTAGATCTATAATGCACTACTATAGCTTTTAAAGCTCTATTATCTAGTTTCTTAAGCTTTAGATCTTTATTCTTATAGTAGTATATACTACCCCAGGTTTTAATATAAGTTATAATAGGCTTATTAATATATTTTAACTCATAAGGGGTTTTATACCCTAATCCCTTATACGGGGTTCTATTATAAATATATATAGTAGCTAAGGAAGCCTCTCCCTATAGATAGTTAGGAAGATTAGCTAGTTTAAGCATAGATCTAATTTTATTTACTATAATATATTTAATACGTTCTATAAACCCATTAGGTTTATATATATATAGCTATAGTATTATACTTAATACCGCTATTAAGGTATTCAGTATTAAAGATTTATTATTAAATTCAGTACCTCTATTAGCACTAAATTCCTTTATTTTAAAGATAATAGCCTTAAATAAACCTTTATATTCATTAAAAGATAAATAAACTTCTAATTTACTTTAGTTCTTAATAATTTACTAAAAGCAAAACGAGCTTTTCTATTAATATACATAATAAAATATCTATACTTATTATAGGCCTTAGGTATTATAAGTCTTCATATATTAGTAATAGCCCTATATAAGTAAGGATAATCGTTTAACTTATTTTGAGATACTTTATTTACTTTATTAGTAAATGTACCTAATATATGGGCTTTATAGATAAATTTAGTTATATTAAATACATTATCTTTAGTAATTTTATCTCTATAGAGTTACTTTGCACTTATAAATTTATATGGCTCAGTTATCTATGCTATAATAGGGCAGGAATTCTACGATTCATATTCTTAATACTAGTATATATAGTATTAGTTAATAAGGAAGAATCCTTTATAACTTTAGTATTAAAGTAATATAAATCAGTCTTTTTACCACCGTTAACTAATAGTATATTATTAGTTATATTATATAATAAGGGTATACTATTCTAAACCATATAAGTAGTAGCTTATGTATCTAATTAGGATTAACCCAGAAGATTAATACCTAAGTTAGGTATATAGAAATAGTTCTTAAGAATAATAGTTTTATTACTTAGAAATTAAAGCATAATGTCTTCAGCTAATCTAGCTAGAAGAGTATTTGTTTTACCCTATCTAACACGTTTATTTATTATATAGGTATTATAAAACTAATCATTATTTCTACTAATATAAGTAGTAGTACTAGTATTAAGATAGAGTTTAATAATATGTATATTATTTATAAATATACTATTATTATTATAAATAACATCTGGGATTATATAACCTATAGAATGGTTAGTATAATGCTTGTTATTATATGGTATAGTTATAGTTACCTTTTTCGATTTAGTATCCTTATTTAAGTCTAAGTCTATATCTAGATTAATAGATAGGCTAGAAGCAGGGGTTTGAATAATATTAACCTCTTCTATACGAACCTCTTCAGGGTCTTCTTTTCCTTCTTCTTTATTAACTAGTAGAGTAGTTTTATTACTCCTTTTGATTAATTTAGAAGTAGGTTTTTCTTAGCCTTATTATCTTTATCTTTCTTTTTAGATTTAGATAATAGATTAAAGACTTATCTCTATCCTTTTAGAGCCTTATCTAGATATAGAAAAAAGCAGTTATTTTCTATATAACCTGTTGTTTAATAGTCCTTATAGAATAAACCCTTAGCTTTCTTCTAATTATTCTTTTTATTATTATTTTTATTATTAGCCTTAGTTAAAGTAATATTATTACTTAAACCCTCTTCTCCTCTAGAACTCTCTAATAGATTAGCAAATAAAGATTCCAGAGTATAGGCTTCTAATTCCTTTCTTAAAGACTAGGTAATATTAGGTATAAAACTATTATAACCTTGATCTAAGGAATTTAGTATTTTAACTATAATAACTTACTTAGGTAAAGCTAGGTTTTTAATAGCTAGATTATTAGTTAACTCCTTAACCTTATTAAGATAGGTTTCTAAGTTATCTAAATTTTCTAGGGTTATATTAAAAGATTGCTTATAAGTTAAATACTTATTTATAAATCCTTTAGCCTTGTATAGCTCTTTTAATTTAAGCTAAGCCTTAGGAGCTATATTATAGTGCTTAATAACCCTAAGAGGACTATTATCACATAGCAATCTAATAGAAGCTAAAGCTCTATTACTATTATTAGTATTAGTACGTAATAAGGTCTATATTTATATCCTTACTTATAAGTAGGGATTTACACCGAAGAGCCTATATTTAATGGTTCTTACTACTATTTAACTTCTAAATAGTTACTGTAGAGATATCCATAGTATATTAACTAATTCAAATAGTAACTAAGAAATACTTTATAAAAGTAATTCTTATTAATGTTAAATTAACGTATAAAGAGTACTTTGAAAGTGGGATTTAAAGCAGTTTATATTCACGTATAATAGGGGAGTTTTCTTAATCAATACTAGATTAATATATTGAAGAACAACTATTCTAAGTGAATGTAATAAATTCCTCTTATTATAATTTCATTTTATAACTAAATAATAGGTAAATGGTTGATATATATCCTTCTTGAAAATTATGCTTAGTTTTATATGTATATTGTCGTATTTTATTCGTTTTGAAAACAGGTTGAAATCGATTTAATAACAGTATTAATTCAGAGGGTCGTCTTCGTTTAATTTAAGGGTACCTCTAGAGGGTGATTCAAGGGTACCTATACGACTTAGGGATAATTCGACTTTAATACGTTTGATATTCGGCTTCGTATAGCTTCGTTTAGCCCTCTTAGCTAGTATAAACTAGTTAGGAAGGCGAGGGGCTTCGTAGAGGCCATTAGAGGAGGCTTTATTATATAAATAATCCGCAATTTTAAGCGTAGAATGCCTAATTAGGTAGTCATAGTAATCGAATAACTCGGGAGATATAATGAACTATCGATATAGCTTAATTAAATAGAAGAATATCGGTATAGATTATAGTATTTCGATTTTAGTGTAGGTAGTAAAGAATTATTCTCTTATAAAAATAATAGCCTTAAAAGGGATAGAAATATATTCTTAGAGGAACGAGTTGCTCTTAAGGGGACCTATAGGCTAAATAGGTACTAAGCTAGGCTTATAATCTATTAGCATAGGTATAAAGGTTAAAAGAGAGGTAGAAAAATCGCTAATATAATAGAGATAGATTTCAGGTAACGAATAATATAATAGAGTAATTCTTTTTATTTATTACATAACTTATGGAAATAGAGGGGAAAATATAGATATTACTAAGTATATATTTCATAGATAAATTCTATATCTAAAGTCTTAAAAGGCTAGGGGAAAAGGTAGGTATAAGTAAGCAGTAGTTTCGCTAGAGCCTCTTAGATGCTTAGGCGCGCTTTATTATATATATAATAGCTTGAACGTTAGCGTGGCTGTAGCTATGCGCATATCGGCGCTTTGTTATATATATATATAACTAATACCGCTTAGATATAGCGTTTTGTTTCGCCTTATTTCGCCTTATCTTACCTTTAAAGTTTAACCTTAACTTTTCTAAAGTATTTGGAATATACTAACCCTAGTTATATAATATCGAAAGGTATACTTTTTGATGCGGGATTTGGAGTTGAATTCAAATATATACTGTATGTTACTATATCCATTATATTCATAGAGTTATACCACTCTCAAGATGAACTAGTAAAGTAATAACCTTTATAGTAATGTAATAACCATTACTCTATTTCCTATAACATCTATATATAATCAGAAAGAGCTATATATATATGTTAAAGAATATTACTATTATAGATTAAATAGCTTAATCTATAAGAGCTGTAATTATAGTTTGTATAAGGAACCTCTATAAAGGTTATATAAGCCTTATATAATCCGCTCTTTTTATAGTAGTAGTTATATATATCTTTACTTTCAAATCTAATAATATATATAAATATCTGGAATATATTTATAACTTATAGCCATCTATACGTAAAGGTAGGGAAGATAGTTTAGCTATTATTAATATGAATAACTAGATAGAGTTAAATAAGGCGCTTAGTCTATATATACTAGTATATATTAATAAATACTAGGATATTAAGTAGAATAAAAATATATAAAGCTATTCTCGAGGTTCATTCGTTAAAAAAAGGCTTTTATAATAGCCTTATAAGACTCTATCTTATAATTAGCTATATAGCCCTATATAGTTCTATATAAAGTAAATAAGAGTGTATACTTACTTTCTATGAAGTACTTAATAGGCTTAGGAGAGTTAAGGTTATATATAGGGTCGTATGGTATATTCTTAGGGGTATTAGGTACGAGATTAATCTTACTAATCCTATTAGGGATATAGGTAGTTATAGTCACTAGTATTATAGCTTATATAGAGATATTTATTAGTAATATATAGGGGTATATAAGGGATATAAAAATAATTAGAAAAAAAGGTAGGAAGGAAATTCCTAAGAGGGGGTGGGAATATACTAGTATATATAATAGTATATACTTACTAAGGCTATAGGTTTATAGGGGAAAGAAATTTTATAACCTAAATAGAGTAGGAGATTATTTAATACTTAAGTAGGATAGTTTATATACCTAGCTAGCTAACTAAAAAAATCTATTTAGGAGTGCGTATAGATATATTTACTTTAGGAAGGCGTGTTATTAGATTAGGCGTAAAAATGTATATATATTTATGATTCTGTCGTATATATATCTCTTCTATATATAGGCCCTTATTTAGGCGCGTCCTAGCCCCTTTTTCTATGCGTACCATAGTTGCTTCGGGCCTGCGTAGGGCTAAGTAAATATTATACTAAACTCGTAGCGCGCGTTCTGGACCCTATAATCTGATATACCACCATAGGGACTACTAGCTACTATGAGGCTATTCCTAAACTCTATTAGGGTTTACCTTATTCTATATATAGGTCTCTATTGCTTTCCTTTGCTTTATATCATCTTTTTCCTCTAGGTCTTATATATAATTTACTTCTAGTTATATATACTAGTTACTTATTCATAGCTAACTGTAGAACGCCTTGAATTATAGTAGCGTAAGGGCCTTTATAAGTCTATCTACTATAATCTCTACTAATAATATATATTTAATTAATACGCGCCTTTTTCCGATTTCTTATTATAGCTAGTAATTATAGATATTAATATACTATAGCCTCGGTTATAGTTAAATAAGCTCTATATTAACTAAGCGGATAGTTTACTAATTATTATACTAGATATAAATCGTTATTAGTATTATATTAGGTATAGTAAAATTAGCTTTAGGTATAGTATTACTTATGAGTTAGATTTGTAGTATAGTTATGGGCTTTATGCGCTACTTAGGATAGCGCGAGTAGCTCTACTTTAGTTATTAATATTATAATTATTATCTACTTATTAGCTTTCTAAGCAATTATACCTCTAAAAAGCTTTATTATAAATACTTAAGAGCTCTTTTAGTTACTTATATTATTTATAAAGCTTATATTTAAAATAACCTTAAGTATATTATTCCTTTTACTAGGATTTGGGGTATACTTAAGATAGAGGTATTGCGTTTAGTAAAGGTATTAGAGGACTTAATTAGTAGCGTAGTACTATATAGGGCCTAGGTTATGATCAAACCTAGCTAGGTAGCTTATAGTAAATACTATATTAAGCTATATTATTACTACTATATATAGAATTATTTTAATATAGTATTAGTAGTAGTGAGTCTCTTATAGGGCTACTTCCCCTTTATATAGTTCTAGTTCGTTTTCTATTATAGGTATATACGCGTAGTTATTCATATTAAGGCTGGCAGCGCGTTATATCAGTAGCTTTCGAGCTTTATTTATAAATATAAACTATAATAACTATAGTTTGTATCTAACTCTATTACAGAGAACTTTAAACCTAAGGAACTATTATAGGTCCTAACCTCTTTTAAGGTAGTTACGATTCTAGAGGGCGTTTATAGCCTCCTTTATGCTTTTAGTATGCTCTTAAGGGAAGGCTAATATATAGTTATCTATATGGGAAAAGAATATTAATTACTCGCGCTACTAATATTAGTTTTTACTAGCTACTTAGTTAAAGTTAAGTATAATAAGGCTAGCTTCTAAGTGCTTCTATTAGAGTAGTAGCGAGTAGCGTAGTTAATAAAGCGCTTTTTATAAGTATAGGACCTTATTATTATACCAATATCCTAGTGTTATACTCATAAATACTATTTTATTAATAGATATATAAAGGAACGTATTTATAATATTATATTATAATAGCTCTACATTGAAAAACGAGTAGCTATAGCTATTAGTACTTAGAAAGATATATTTGTAAGCATTACTATATATATATATATATCCTATATGTCTCTCGCCTGTTAGTTACCTCGGATTATAAGTCTTACTTTAAACTTTACTAACTAATTAATACTATCAAGTTTATATATGTAAACCTAGTAGTAGCTAAGTATTTAACAACTATAAGCCTCCCGCCTCGCTACTTCGCGCTAGAACTATTATACCTTATATCCTTTTAGGTAAGATCTCTTAGCCTCTAGGAATTTATTTATAAATAGGTATATTTTATATATCTATTTTATTAAGTGCGAAATTACACCGCAGCCCCTTCGCAAAAAGACTATATCAAATTCACCTAGTTCGCAGGCATAATTTAGGAAATACTATGCGGGTATTTTAACCTATACCCTCTACTAGTTAAGGAAAACGATATAGGAATCCTATATGTTCCTACTTAGAAGCAAACCCTCTAAATATTAATATATAAAGTCGGACGCGCGCCGCACCGGCTATGTATTGTCAGGAGGCGCGGAGTTAGAAGGTCTGTTGCACTTAAGTAGGTAAATCACTATGCAGTAGCCAGAGGCCATATCTATTTTATAGTACTAACTAATTATAAGATATAGGTAGAGTAGGTAGCTTAGACTAGGGGTAGCTTAATAGAATTGCTATTGTATTTATATTATTTAAGTAGCTGCTATAGTACTTATTACTCTCTAACGTTTATTTCTAGCTATAGTAGATACTTACTATTATAGGTTTATTTTATCTATAGCTGCTTTAAGGGTATAACCTGCTCCTATTAAAGCCTTAGAGGTGTCCTACCCTATATAGATACTTAGCGAGTAATTAGTCTAGGTATTATAGTTTATAAAGCTATTTTCTAATTATATAGTTTTATACTTCTAGCGCAGCTAACTATAGCTTACTAGAAAGATAGCTTTAAACGAGGTCTATAGCGTATAGTAGCGCTAGATTAATAATTTATATAATCTATTTTTATATATATGTTTATAAAAGGGTAGTTATACCTTTCCCTATACTCCCTTATACTTATAAGCGCGCGCTATAGAGCTATAAAAATTACTACTAGTGGGGTCTCTAGAGGGGCTAATAGATTAAACTAAGTATTTATATAAGTAGGAGTATTATCCGTTTCTAGTATAATAGAGGTAGCCTAGGCTATTAGGCTCTATAGTAGCGTTAACATAACTACGTTTATATCTTTTAGTACTATAGCTTCTAAGTCTTCTATATACTTATTAGTATAGTTATTATATTTAACTACTTTATTTAGTTCCTTATTAATATCCTATAGAGTAGCTTATATATTGCTCTTACTAATTAGCTAGTTGATTTACTCTTATATTATAGCGAGATCTATGTATTAGAACTCCTTAGTAAGCCCCTTTAAGTTAATATTAAAAAGCTTCTTCTTGTTACATATTGTATTATATATAGTAAATACTTTTATATATACTAGGTTCTATATATAAAACGAGTTACTAGATATATAGCCCACTAAGAAGCTAATAAACGCGCGTACTATAAGTATTTTATAGCGTTATTACTTAGGTTAAGCCTCTTTCATTATAGCAAAGCCTTATAGCTATAGGCGTATAGGTATAAGAGGTTAGAGCGTATATAGTTAGTAAACTTATATACCTAAAAGTACCTATAGAATAACTTACAGGGCGTTCGCTAGCCTCTCGCTATTATAAGTATATAGTTATATAAATAGGTAAATAACTTTATTATCTTAAGCTACAGTATATCTAGTAGCTTCGCGCTTATTATTATAGACCTTACGCGCTTCTTAATAAGAGTACTAATTTATTCTACTTTATTATTCTATGCTTAAGTATTAGTAGTAGAGAGCTTAAGGTAAGTACCTCGCGCCTTAATAGTAGTAATAATATATAGGTAGTTTATAAGCTCGAGGTCTATTTTAATTACCTTTATATTATAAGGGACTGGATACCTAGACCGGAGAAGCTAGAGACTATAAGGGACTGGGTACCCAGACCGGAGAAGCCGGAGACGCCTCGGCTAGTATAGGCCGAAGGGATAGAGAGGCCTATAGGTCTAGGGCATAGAACCCTTATAGCAAAGACCTAGCGAATACTCGCTAAAGGCTAGAAATAAAGGATCTTAGAAGAAGCAAGCAAAAGTAGCGTAATAATACTAATCCTACCTTTTAGGTGCTTCTATTATTAGTTTAACCTAATTATAGCTCTTAGCCCCTTAATACCTTTATAATTCTTTTGCTTTTACCCTGCTTTAAGAAGGTTAGTAATAATAATAGTACTATATACCCGAGCAACGCCTACTAATCAGGCTAAAGAACCTATACCTAATATTCGCTAAGAGCGGAGCGAAATAGCCTATATAAACCTATATAAGGAAGCTAACTCTAGCGAGTAATTAGAGGATAATATAAGCTAATAAGGGGAGGTAAGAAGCTATGCTTTAAGCGAGGCTAGGGGCCCCGAAGAGAATAGGCTACTTATGCTAAACGCTCGCTATATAAATAATAAGTATATATAGGAGAATAGGGAATATGAGACCCCTTCTTATAAACCGGACGGGCTAACGGGCTAGACGTCCACGGCTATAGCTAATAGGCTAGCCTAAGCTAGAGGGCTAGATAAAGCAACTAGCTAAGTGCTGATATAATAGATTATAATTATAATAGCTAACTAAAAGGAGCTAATTATTACTTCGTTAAGCAACTAAGCTCCTGCTAAGCGATCGGCTAAGGTTTATAAAAAACCCCTGAATTATAATATAGCACGCCTTACTAGCGAATCTATTAGCATAATAAGGGAAGATTAGCTTATTATAGTTAAAGAGGCTTATAAGTACCGCCCTAGCTGCTCTAATAGCTAGTATATCTAGTAGGCTTTAGGTATAATAGAGCATACCCTATAAATAGAATAGCGGAATTATTAGCAAATACTTATAGATAAGTTAGGGAACTAGATAGACCCTAAAGAGGATAGTCTTAACCTCAACCTAGTAAAGTATAAGTTCTCTATAAAAATAGTAAAGTATATAGGATTTATCCTAAAGGCAAGCTAGGGTATTACTTATAATATAGAGAAAGTATAAGTAATTATTAAATAGAAAGCGCTTACTTTAGTAAAAGGATTATAAAATTTCCTTAGGTTTGCTAACTACTACTAAATATTTATATTAGGGTACTTAGGGGTTATAGAGCTCCTTACCCTCCTAATAAAGAAAGGAGTACTAGTTATCTAGGGTAAGGAATAAGAAGACGTATTCTAGGCCCTTAAACGCTGCTTCTAAACTATACTAATAATATGCTATTTTAACTTATAAGCCCTAACTATTATCAAAATAAACTACTTAGGGTTCGCTTTAGGGGGGGTGCTAACTCAAGAAGATATATAAGGAGTGCGCTATCCTATCACTTTCTACTTATAGAAGCTAACCCCTACCTAATATAACTATCTAATCTATAATAAGGAGCTATTAGTAGTAATTACTTATTTAAGCGCATAGGATACTCAGCTTAGAAGCTGCCCTAGGTTTAAGGTCCTTACTAACTATAAGGGCCTTTAATACTTTATATAAAAGCAATATTTAATAGAATGCTAAAGTTATTAGGTAGAGTAGTTATTAAGGTATGATTTCTACTTAGAATATTAACCTAGTTGCCTAGTAGCTATGCCTAATATACTCTCGCGCTATAAGTAGGATGCCCTAAGAGGATAGGAGGATAAATAAGAGAAAGGGAGGGTAATATAGATAATCCCTAACTCTACCCTAAGTAAGGTAAAGAGGGTAGTAATAGTTAAAAACCCTATTATAATAATATTTAAGGATCTAGCCCTTTAATATATATAGAACGAAGCCTAAGCAGGAGATAACTAGTACTAAGGGGCTTATCCTATAGTAAAGAGGGGTAACTAAAGCTTCCCTCCCTAGCTAGGCCTAAAACTATAGATTGCTAAGTATAGCGTTAATACCCTTAGCTAGTTAATATTCAGAGACCGGATCTAGGTGCTAGGATTAATAGATAAAAACTACCCTTAAAATATGCTCTAAATATAGTTAATTTAGAAGTGCTATAACTTAGTAATAATACGCTACCCTAGTTAGAATAATACCCTAGCTATCCTAGCCTAATAATACTTCTAGCTAGGGCAGTCCTCCGCAGTCTGCTAGTTCGTAAGAAACTGCAATAGCTATAAGCGTGGAATAATATAGTAATAAGCAAAATATAGGCTTCTTTAACCCTTGCTAGTAGTAGAACGGCTATATTACGATCTTGCTATAGATTTTATTATAAACCTCCTATATATAGTGAAAATAGGGTCTAGATACCTCTGGGTAATACTTAATAGGCTCTCTAAGATAATAACCCTGGAAGGGATACCCTCGATAGATATAGAAATATATATAGAACGCTTTATAAACTACTACTACTAATTTATAGTATACTAAAGTTAATTATTAGTAATAGGGGTAGTAACTAGATAAGTTAGTTCTAGTAATAGTTCTATATGCTCATAAAGATTAAATAATATTTAAGCACCGCCTTTTACCTATAGATAGATAGATTAATAGAACGTTTTAATTAAAGAGATCTAAGTAGTCCTGCAGATAATAGTTAACTTCACCTAGGATAACTAGGAGGTTCACTTGCCCTCTATTTAACTAGTAATTAATAGCTATAATATAGCTATAATAGGAGTAAGCCCCTTCTTCTTTACCTATAGATACTATATTAACCTAGTGTTAGTAGTATAGCCCGCGCTAGAGCTATTAAACTCATGCGAGTTAGCTGCGAATAAATTCGTTAGTAAACTGTAGTTAACTATAAAGTTAGCCTAAGTAGCTATCGCTATAGCCTAATAAATAATAGAGCAATTAGCAAATACTAAAAGGATACTAATAGAATACTATAAAGTAAGCAATAAGGTCTAGTTATTGCTAGCTAACTTCTATATAAAGAGGCCCTATAAAAGGTTAGATTAGCTACACCTAAGGTATAAAGTAACTAGGGTGATCTTACGAATTATAATTAAGTTAAACGTTCTAAGTAAGGTCTATAACTAATTTTATATTAGCTTATTATACTATGCTATGAATAACCCCTTACTAGGTTAAGAAGTTAATTATCCCTAACTACTTCTAATCTTTGAAAATAGAGAGGATAAATAGGAAGTTAAGTCTATTCTAGCTGCGCGCTAGAAGCGTGTTAATAGGTGTAAGTATTATAAGTAGATAGGGTATAGTTAGCCTACCTAGGAGCCCCTATAATAATTATAAAATAGCTAGGTAGTAGATAAGTATAAAGAAAAGTATAGCTTAATAGATAAGAATAATAGCAACCCCTAGTATGCTATGCTATAGGCTAGGTAGTAGTTAATAAGCAGGAGCAGGATAGAGGGATAGTAATTAAGCAATTTATAATTAGAGGAATAGGTAGAAGTAAGAGACTTTATTATAGCATAAGGCTATAGAAAGGTATAATAGGATTAAGATAAGCCCTAGGTAGGCGGATAGTAAGCAAGTAGAAACTATAGACCTAGGAAGATAACCCCTCACTCCTCCTACTCTTTATAAGTAGTAATAGTAATATTAATAAGCTAAGAAAAAAGGGCTAGATTATTAGGAATAGGAGAAAGGTAGAAATAAGATAAACCTTATAGAGAACCTTAGCTATATCTAGGTACGCCTAGGCGAGGTAATATAGCTATATCTTATTAAGCTTAACTAGGAGGGAAAGCAAGGTAATAGTAATAATAGAAGTACTAAGGATAGGAGTAGCCAGGGAACTAGTAGAAGGCATAGGGGAGGTATCTAACTTAATAGTAGCCTTAGTAGCGCGCTTTATAGTAATATAGGTATAGACCTCGTAGTTCTATATAGAGGTAGTATAAAGGAGCTCTATATAAGCCTCGATCTATATAGGGAGCTATAACTATTAGTAATAACTCTAAAATATAGAAATAATAGAGACTTACTAAGATCCTCTTATTAAGGCTATAGGAAGTAAGGCAATCCTAGCTAAGAGAAGCAAACTCCTCCTAGTAGCAAACCACGCTAGGGTTACTCTAGTAGATTATTAGCTCTATAGAGAAGGAATAGTAGGAAAGCAATACCTATATTAATATAAGTAGACTAATAGTTTTATTAGAATAGTAGATATAATAGATAATATTACTTATAATATAATTAGTCTTATAATATTTAAAGAGTTATAGGATAGTATATCCCGCTTAATAATATTATAATAAGCTATACTATTACTAGGCCTTTTAGCCTTAGCTATAGTAGATATATACTTTAAGCAAGGGACCTTATAAAGAGGTCCCTAAGTATTATCCTAGGGGATGCTACTAAAGATAAGCTAGCGCAGGTAGGGACCCTAGTAGAATATTAGAAGAATAGTAAATAAGCAGAAGATAATATACTATAAGGGGCTCCCTAATAATAAGATATATAGAGAGGGGCTAGTTAAGGTATTTATATAGCTCCTAGCTTGCTAGAGCATAGAAGGGATTATCTATAAGTTTAAAGTTCTTAGGGGCAGTCTCCTTATAATTAGAGAGGCTAGTAGAGGTAGAGTAATTAGAGGGCAGGCCCTTGTTATTAATAGGAAGAGGAGACTCTATCTCCTTATTAGAGTTAGGGAGGGGCTATGCAGGGTTAATCGTAGTAAAATAATAGGGAAAGGGCAAGTAGTAACTTATAAGGGGTGCTATTATAGAGGCGAGGGGAGTAGGTTAATTAGATCTATATGAGTTAGTAATTAATAGGGTTTTAAATATAACGAACTTATACTAATATAGACTAAGAGCATACTAAAAACGCTGCTAAAATAACGAGTTATTTGCTAAAATAACGAGTTATTTGCTAAAATAACGAGTTATTTGCTAAAATAATATTGCAATTAATTAGTTAACTTATACTTATATAGGTTAATAGGAGGAGGAAAAAAGGAAGTAAACTAGGGCGTAAAAAAAGTCATATTATTATATTATTTGCTTATAGGGCGTAGAGCAGCTAGCAGCCTGGATTAATATCCCTCTAGACTAGCTTTTAGCTTATACTAACTACCCTTAGCCCATGCTTAAACCTATACTCATATGAGGGCTAGGAGGGGGGGGGTAAATATTATAGGCTATACTACTACTAACGTCTGGGCGGTGCTATAGACCCTAAGAATTCTACCCTTGATAACTACTCTCGCTTAGCATTCGCCCTATATCTATTTTTCTATTGCATAGGGAACTTCCTAGAAAACTTCCCTTCCTTAGCTTAGATTACTATAATTGAGGCACCCCTAAGTTGAACAAACCCAGGGCTAGCCCCTCATAGTAGTTGCTAAGTCCTTGCTATAGAGGGTTATATACCCTAGACCTATAGGCCTCTCTACCCTTTTAGCCTATGCTAGCTAAGGTATCCCTAGCTTCTCTAGCCTAGGTATCTAGTCCCTTATAATTATCCCCCTTCTAATTATAATAGTCCCTATTATAAGGTTAGGTATTATAGGTTAGCCCTCTATTATTATCCCTCTTAGTTATCTAGGGTAAGCCCCAGGTCCTTTACTATTATTACTATTATCTAGTATAGTAGTAGTTTGCTATATATTTACTAAAGGATAATAGAGCCCTTAGAGTTATAGATATAGTAGCTAAGCTTATAGTCTTATTTCTTATAGTTCCTCTCCTTTTAGGCCCCCTTTATACCCTCTATCTAGGGCTAGTCTAAAGGGATCCTATTATTTTCTTTTAAAAGAGAATAGTTATCCTTATAGTAATAAATTCGTTCTCTAGCTATTCGCCCTTTATCTAGCGAGCACTCTCTTGCACGATGCCCTTATAATAACTTCGTTTTTTATCCTATTTCTAGATCCCTGCTTATCTTATTAGTACTATTCGTTTCTATTAGAACTAGGTTAAGCGTTATGCCCGCGTAATTGCTGCTAGTTAGTATTAATAGCATAAGATTTTCTATATCTTTATAGCTATAGAGCAGGAGCAAGAGCTTCTCTAATACCTCTATAACTAGTTAATAAACCCCGCTAGCCTCAAGCCTAGTACTAAGAACTATAATAACTAACTACTCGCTATAAGCATAGAGGAGAGTATAGCTTCGCATGCCTAGGCGTGTCTATAGGTTTTGCTTAAGGTAGGTTTAACCTTATAATTAGTCTTATCCTTTTATTATTCTAATATATAATTATAAGCAGCTTATTAAGCTAATAATAAGGTTTGATTTTAGGAGATTATAGTATAGCTTAATAATACTCTTCCTACTTACTTATATAATAAAACTTATATATTTAAGTAGGCTACCTTTCTTAATAAGCTTGCTAATATCCTAATAATATAGCTCTGAAAGATTAATACCTATATATTCATACTTCCTTATAGGAGCTTTTAAAGATTCAGGGTTCTTATATACTTTGTAATACCTATTACTAAGCTCTTATTGCTATTTTTAAGGTTATTAGAAGTAGCCCTATGCCTTAACCTAATTCTTATAAGAAGGTTAGTAAAGACTTAGTAATAGCTTATTAATACTAGGTTAATAGTAATAAGGAGAATAAGTCCTCGGGTGCAGAGGATAGTAACTCTAATAATACTATAGAGAGCAATAGTTATAGTAGTAATAGTAGTACTACTAGCAATAGCTTAGAGGGAGAGAGCAAGGATAGTAATAATAGTAATAAGGATAATAATAATAAGGAAGAAGGTAATAGTAATAATAATAAGTAGTAGTACTAGCAGAACTTCAGTAAATATATAATAGACTTCTATAGTAGTATAAGGTTAGATACCTATAGGGTTTATATTACTTTTATAGGGGGAGGTTCTTCTCTTAGCGTTTTAGCTATTCTTATAGTTAATTAACTTTTCTTATTACTCTATACTACTTATTATCCTACTTATAATACGACTTATACTACTATTTCTTAAATCTAGCGAGGATTTATAAAGCGTTCGCAAGGTATTCTTCAGGCTCCTAGGTAATATACTCTACTAGCTAGCCCTTCTACTTAACTAAATATAGGGGGCTTATTAGGACTTCCCTCTATAATATAATATCCTTAACTTCCTATTCTTTAGGGTCTTCTTTAAGGTCTAGGAGCTACCCCTTAGTAAGCTTTTAGCTATATTATAGCTTAAGCAGAGTAATAGAGAAGATAGTATATACTCTACTATACTTCTCTAGGAGTTATACTCTATAGGTATTAAGGCTTATAACTTCTATAACTAGCATAGGAATAAATCTTAGAGCGAGCTTTTGCTAACTCTTTGCAAAATAGAAGTTCTTTATTAAAGTCCTATAACATCTCTAATATTATATAATTACGCTTTTCTTCTAGTATTTATATTCTTAGCTTATACCTCTATTATATATTACTAGTTCTTAGCTATTCTTTAGCGAACCTCTATTAGCTTCTTAAGCCTTTTATTAACTCCTTAGGTCCTGATCTCAATATTCAGTAAGTAGTAGTTAACTATTTAAGGGTAATATCCTATAAGGGCCTCGAATAGGGATATACTAATAGTAGTATATTTGCTATTATTATATAAAACGTTAGCTTTAACTAATTATATTACTTATTAGTTACGCAAGCCTTTGATAAACTTTATAAGATATATAGTTAAGGTTTAGTATATTCTTTTAGTCTAGCTATCTATCTATAGATACTACGTAGTAGAGATATACCCTTCTATATCTTAGGCCTTAGTCTAGTCTCGCTAGAACTAACTAGTAATTAGTTTATCTTAGTTACTAATAATAGCCTTAGGTATGCTATATTAGCACTTAATCTCTTAATAGAGGATCCTCGCTAAACCTATAGTATCTAGTTACTTAGTTATTACTAAGAACTATACTACTTTAGTTATCTAGCATATAACTACTAGAATTATATTATAAGTAACTCTATTATATTAGTAACTTTCTAGTAAGCTAGTTAAGAAGTCTAAAGAAATCTATTAAAATAGGTATACTAGTAGTTCTAGTGTTTATAGTAGCCTATATAGCTTATGCTATAGTATGCATACCCCTTAGCAGCGTAGGCACTTAGCGATATATCGCTATATATCCTCTATTAAATATAGCTAATAAAACTTTTATAAGATTAACTTAGCTATCTTATTTACTCCTATATACCCTAATCTAGGCGTATTATAGTAGTTCTTTAGGATTTTATAGTAGAGGGATCCCTCTTCTAAGATAATAAGTCTTCTTCTAAACTAAAGGATATTATTCTTATTAACTTAGTATCCTTAGTATTCCCTAGTATCCTAGCGAACTTTAGCTATAATATCTCTATAGAAGTAGTCTTTAGCTTATAGTCCTCTAACTATCTATTTAGGATCTACGCCTAGTTATAGCATATAAGCTATTTCATCCTAAATAAGCTCCCTTATTATAGCACGTAGGATATATTATTCTAGTATAATAACCCTAGCTCCCCCTGAGTCCTCTAGCCTATTGCTATTCTCTCGTAGAGCAGTTAGCATAGCACCTGCGTATGCTTTTATATGAGTAATAGCGCTAATATATATACTTATATATAGTAGCTTATTAGTACCTATTATAAGGTAGTGCTAACTTAAGGGTAAGGATCCCTTAACCTTAGAGCTAGCCCTCTAGCAAGGTTCTTATATACTTCGCTAGATAGCTTAGATATAAGTTCTTATAATAGCTATAGTTCCTTTAAGCTTAGCAATATGCTAGCAATCTATTGCTAAAAGCTAGCTAATAAGCCTAAGTTTCTTTCTAAGGGTAGGAAGTATATTATCTACCTTAGCATCCTCTACTATATAGTAAAGGCGTTATAATAGTCTATCTGCTAGATTAGTAACCCCTAACTTATGCTAGATTTTGAAGTTAAATACTAATAGGTAGTAAACCTATTATATAAGTCTTCTGCAAATATCCTATATAGGCATAGCAAGTACTCCTTTTAGCGCTATATAATCTATAAGTACTAGGAATTTCTTAGGGAGTCCTTATAGGTATTACGCCTAGTAATCTAAACTTTCTATAATAGCAAGGAGTTCCTATTGCTCTATAGCCTAGCACCTCTTTATATCTAAGAGCTTCCTTAACTAGAAGGCTACTAGGTGCTATACTATATTATGCTTCTATAAGAGCATACTAGATGCTACCTAAGTAGATATATTAGTCTTAACCCTAGTTTCTAGCGCTAGGATATAATATCTTAGTATTAGGGCTTTAGTAAATACTCTCTAAAGTATCTTAAATAAGGTCTATATCTCCCCTATCTAAGCGAAGGCTCCTAACTTCGTGCTATTCTAGCTTCCCTTAAGTATACTATTTATAGGGGTTATAATATAAGAATATCTTATAATAAACTTATAGTAGAAGTTATAAAAGCTACGAAATACTTAAATATCTCTAAAAGACTTTAATACTAGCTATTTAGTAACTACTTAGACTCTATCTAGGTCTATTCTAATGCTATCTTATATAATATAGAACCCTAGAAAATCTACTTCTATCTAGTAAAAGTTATACTTCTTTAGTTTTATAAATAGCTTAGTAGCCCTTAGGTAGTATAGGATAGCATAGAGGTCCTTGGTATACTATTCCCTTATATCTAAGTAGATTAGAATATTATCTAGATATATAATATAGTAGGTATCTAAACGTTTAGCAAGTATTTAGTAAATATATGCCTAAAAAGTTACTAGGGTATTTATAAGCCTAAATAGCATTATAGTATACTTAAAATATCTATATTATATTCTAAATACTATTTTCTACCTATCCGCTTTATTAATTGAAATATAGTAGTATACCTCGCTTAAGTTAATCTTAGAAATAAACTTTACTCTAGCGAGTCTATCTAAAAGCTTGCTAATTAATAGTAGAAGATAATAGCTTTTTACTATAATCTTATTTAGTCCTCTATAGTTTATATATAGTTATAGGCTTCTATCCTTCTTAAGCATAAATAGTACTAGTGCTCCTACGGAGCTAGTTAAGTAGTATATATAGCCTACTACCTCTATATCCTAGATATACTTAGCGAGTATTTATAACTGCTCTATTAATATAGGGTATATAGGTCTATATAGGGGTTCCTTGCTAGGTTTTAGTTTAATATAGTATACTACTCTTTTTAGCCTTAGAACCTCCTTTATATTCTCCTTATTAAAAACGTTAGCAAAGTCTTAAAGTTCCCTAGAAATCTTCTTTTTCTACCTATTATCTAGCGAGTCTTTACTTAAGGTCTCTATATCCTTCTTATTAGGGCTTATAGCACTTATTAGATATATAATATAAGCCTATTAGCTATTCTCTATAATCTCTTAGATAATTACTTCTAGCTTAGTAAGCAAGAGGGGTTTATATAACTAGGTATATATATAAGTATCTATATAGATACCTTCCTATCTTATTAAGTTATTAGATAGAAGGATATCTCCTGCTCCTTTAGAGCGAGGGCTTATAATAAAAGCTTAATAAATCTTCTATAGGTAACCCTAACTATTTATAAGGAAGAATATAAGCTAGTAGACCTTACCTATAGGCATAAGCCTTCCCTAGAAATCTACTAATTCAGGGGCTATAATACTAGTAGCCTCCTTTAGTTAGAGCTTCTTAATAAGATCTTCTTATATAATATCTACTACTATATAAGTATCTATATTAACCTCTAGTTTAACTTCAGTAGATGCTTAGAGCGCTAATACCTATCCCTTAATAGTCTATCCTATTAGAACTAAAGTAATTTCTAGTATAATACCCCTTAGGGTTATATCTATGCCTACTTATTTTCTAAGTCTTTAATATTAGTTATATAGGATATTATAATTATACTTATCCCGCCCTACCTTAGGTTTAGGTTCTAGTTACTACCTATTAGCTACGCACGGGGTTTAGTATAGTTAGGGGAGATATAGCTATACTTCTTATAGTTATAGTATTAGGGTCTCTAGGAGTTAGAGGATATACTACTAGCGCTAGGTATTATATAGGTATCTACTAAGTAGTTATTCTAGGATAGGGTTTCTAGGTAGCAGTCCCTTAAGTCTATTAACCTAGGGGGTTATAAGCTGCTCTTATAAGGGTAGTCTAGAGAGCCTAAGTATAGTTACTTCTATAACTTAGAATAGCTAGTAGATATTCCTATATATCTCCCTTCTATAATCTCCTATAGTCTCTATATATATAGGGTAATATAATATATATTAGTATAGTTAATATCCTGCTTAAAGAGTTTATCCTTCAGGGTTCTAATAAGGCCCTAAAAGAAGGCGTGCGCTTTTGTATTACTAATACTTAGCTTGCTAAGTACTTAGTTAATAGACTCCTATCGAGCCTAATATATAATTAGTTTCTTATTATCCTTCTAATAGTATTATCTCAAAGTATTATAGTAGTTCTATTCTTAGAGCTCGGGCGTAATATGCTACCCTCTTATAAAAATTCTAAAGTCTTTTTATTAGGGGTTAACCTAATTCCCTGACTTATCTATAAGTATTTACTAATAATTCCACTATTCTATTTATAAGGTATGCTCTATTATACTTAAAGCCTACTAGATATACTAGCTATTAGAGTAGCTAGGGTAGTGCTTATAAGCCTCTTTAACTATAATAAGCTAATCTTCCCTTATTATATTAGTAGATTTGCTAGTAAGGCGCGCTATATTATAATTCAGGGGTTTCTTATAAACCTTAGGTAATTGCTTAGCAGGAGCTTAGTTACTTAATATAATAGTAATTAGCTTATACTAGTTAGCTATTATAGTTATAATCTATTATATTAATACTTAGCTAGTTACTTTATCTAGCCCTCTAGCTTAGGCTAGCCTATTAGCTATAGCTATAGATATCTAGCCCTATAGCTTATCTAGTCTATAGGGAGGGGTCTTATATTCCCTATTTTCCTATATATACTTATTATCTAAGTAGCAAGCGCTTAGCATAAGCAGCTTATCCTCTTTAGGGCCCCTAGCCTTACCTGAAGCATAGCTTCTTGCCTCCCCTTATTAGCTTATATTATCCTCTAATTATTTGCTAAGGTTATCTTCTTTATATAGGTTTATATAAGCTATTTTACTCTATATTTAATAAATACTAGGTATAAGTTCTTTAGCCTAATTAGTAGGTATTACTTAGGTATATAATACTATTATTATTACTAACCTTCCTAAAGTAGGGTAGAAGCAAAAGAATTATAAAGGTATTAAGGGCTAAGGGTTATAGTTAGATTAAATTAATAGTAGAAGTATCTAAAAGGTAGGTCTAGTATTACTATGCTACTTTTGCTTGCTTCTTCTAAGATCCTTCTTTTTATCCTTTAGTAAGTACTTGCTAAGTCCTTGCTATAGAGGGTTCTATACCCTAGACCTATAGGCCTCTCTATCCTTTTAGCCTGCGCTAGCCGAGGTATCCCTAGTATAAGGGACTAGATACCCAGACCGGAGAAGCTAGAGACGCCTCGGCTAATATAGGCTGAAGGGATAGAGAGGCCTATAGGTCTAGGGTATAGAACCCTTATAGTAAAGACCTAGTAAATACTTACTAAAGGCTAGAAATAAAGGATCTTAGAAGAAGCAAGTAAAAGTAATATAATAATACTAATCTTACCTTTTAGGTGCTTCTACTATTAGTTTAACCTAACTATAGCTCTTAGCCCCTCGATACCTTTATAATTCTTTTGCTTCTACCCTACTTTAGGAAGGTTAGTAATAATAATAGTATTACATACCTAAGCAATGCCTACTAATTAGGCTAAAGAAATTATACTTAATATTTACTAAGAGCAAAGCGAAATAGCCTATATAAACCTATATAAGGAAGCTAACCCTAGCGAGCGATTAGAGGATAATACGAGCTAATAAGAGGAGGTAAGAAGCTATGCTTTAAGTAAGGCTAGGGGCCCTAAAGAGAACAGGCTACCTATGCTAAATACTCGCTATATAGATAACGAGTATATATAGGAGAATAGGGAATATAAGACCCCTTCCTATAAACTAGATAGGCTAACGGGCTAGATATCTATAGCTATAGCTAATAGGCTAGCCTAAGCTAGAGGGCTAGATAAAGCAACTAGCTAAGTGCTAATATAATAGATTATAATTATAATAGCTAACTAATAGGAGCTAATTGCTATTATATTAAGTAACCGAGCTCCTGCTAAGTAATTGCTTAAGGTTTATAAAAAAACCCTGAATTATAATATAGCGCGCCTTACTAGTAAATCTACTAGTATAATAAGGGAAGATTAGCTTATTATAGTTAAAGAGGCTTATAAGCACCGCCCTAGCTACTCTAATAGCTAGTATATCTAGTAAGCTTTAAGTATAATAGAGCATATCCTATAAATAGAATAGCGGAATTATTAGTAAATACTTATAGATAAGTTAGGGAATTAGATAGACCCTAAATAGGAAGACTTTAGAATTTTCATAAGAGGGTAATATATTATACCCGAGCTCTAAGAGTAGAATTATTATAATACTTTAAGATAGTGCTATTAGAAGGATAATAAGAAACTAATTGCATATTAAGCTTAATAGGAGTCTATTAACTAAGCATTCAGCGAGCTGAGTATAGGTAATATAAAGGTATATACCTTCTTTTAGGGCCTTATTAGGACCCTAAAGGACGAACTCTTTAAGTAGGATATTAACCGCACTAATATGCATACTATTACCCTATATATATAGAGATTATAGGATATTATAGAAGAGAGATGCAGGGGAATATCTACTAGCTATTCTAAGTAGTATAAGTAACTATACTCAGGCTCTCTAGACTGCCCTTATAAGAGCAGCTTATAACCCCCTAGGTTAATAGACTTAAGGGATCGCTACTTAGAGAACCTATCCTAGAACAACTACTTAGCGGATACTCGCACAATACCTAGCGCTAGTAGTATATCTACTAACTCCCGGGGACTATAATGCTATAACTATAAGAGGTATAGCTATATCTCCCCTAACTATACCGAAACCTATATATAACTAATAGGTAGTAATTAGAACCTAAACCTAAGATAGGGCGGGATAAGCGCGATTATAGTACCTAGCGTAACTAATACTAAAGACTTAGGAAACGAGTAGGCATAGATATAACCCCGAGGGGTATTATACTAGAAATCACCTCGGTTCTAGTAGGATAGACCGTTAAGGGATAGGTATTAGCGCTCCGAGTATCTAGCGAAGTTAAACTAGAGGTTAATATAGATATCTATATAATAATAGATATTATATAAGAAGATCTTATTAAGAGGCTCTAACTAAAGGAGGCTACTAGTATTATAGCCCCTGAATTAGTAGATTTCTAGGGAAGGCTTATACCTATAGGTAAGGTCTACTAGCTTATATTCTTCCTTATAAATAGTTAGGGTTACCTGCAGAAGATTCGCTAGGCTTTTATTATAAGCCCTTGTCCTAAAGGAGCAGGAGATATCCTTCTATCTAATAACTTAATAAGATAAGAAGATATCTATATAAATACCTACGTATATATCTAGTTATATAAACCCCTCTTGCTCGCTAAGCTAGAGGTAATTATCTAAGAGATTATAAAGAATAGCTAATAAGCTTATATTATATATCTAATAGGTATTATAAGCCCTGAGGAGAAGGATATAAAGTCCTTAGGCAAAGATTTGCTAGATAATAAGTAGGAGAAGAAGATTCCTAGGGAATTTTAAGATTTATTAACGTTTTTAATAAGGAGAATATAAAGAAAGTTCCGAGGCTAAAGGAGTAGTATACTATATCGAACTAAAACCTAGCAAGGAACCCCTATATAGACCTATATACCTTATATTAGCGGAGCAGTTATAAACGCTCGCTAAGTATATCTAGGATATAGAGGCGGCTAGCTATATATGCTGCTTAACTAGCTCTGCGGGAGCACTAGTGCTATTCGTGCCTAAGAAGAATAGAAGCCTATAACTATATATAGACTATAGGAGATTAAATAAAATTATAGTAAAGAACTATTATCCTCTGCTACTAATTAGCAAGCTTCTAGATAGACTTGCTAGAGCAAGGTTTATTTCTAAGATTAACTTAAGCGAGGTATACTACCGAATTATAATTAATAAAGCAAATAAGTAGAAAATAGCGTTTAGAATGCGATATAAGTACTTTAAGTATACTATAACACTATTTAAGCTTATAAATACCCTAGCAACTTTTTAGGCGTATATTTACTAAATACTTGCCGACCTTTTAGATACCTATTATATTATATATCTAAATAATATTCTAATTTACTTAGATATAAGGGAATAGCATACTAAGGACCTCTATACTATCCTATACTACGTAAGGGCTACTAAGCTATTTATAAAACTAAAGAAGTATAACTTCTACTAGATAGAAGTAGATTTTCTAGGGTTCTATATTACTTAAGATAGCATCGGGATAGACCTAGATAGAGTCCGAGTAGTTACTAAATAGCTAGTACTAAAGTCTTTTAGAGATATCTAAGTATTCCTTAGTTTCTATAACTTTTACTATAAGTTTATTATAAGATATTCCTATATTATAGCCCCTATAAATAGTATACTTAAGGGAAGCTAGAATAGCATAAAGTTAGGAGCCTTCGCCTAGATAGGGGAGATATAGACTATATTTGAGATACTTCAGAGAGTATTTGCTAAAGCCCTAATACTAAGATACTATAACCTAGCGTTAGAAAGTAGGGTTAAGATTAATATATCTACTCAAGCAGCGTCTAGTATGCTCTTATAGAAGCATAGCATAGTTTAGCACCTAGTAGCCTTCTAGGTAAGGAAGCTCTTAGATATAGAGAGGCGCTAGGCTATAGGGTAATAGGAACTCCTTATTATTATAGAAAGTTTAGATTACTAGGCGTAATACTTATAGGGACTCCCTAAGAAATTCGTAATACTTATAGACTATATAGCGCTAAAAGGAGTGCTTGCTATACCTACGCAGGATATTTATAGAAGACTCGTGCGATAGGTTTACTACTTATTAGCATTTAACTTCGAAATCTAGCATAAGTTAGGGGTTATTAATCTAGTAGATAGACTATTGCGACGCCCTAACTATATAGTAGAAGATACTAAGGTAGATAATATACTTCCTACCTTTAGAAAGAAACTTAGGCTTATTAGCTAGCTTTTAGTAAATATTTACTAGTATATTACTAAGCTTAAAGGGACTATAGCTATTATGAGAACTTATACCCGAGCTATCTAGCGAAGCATATAAGAACCTTACTAGAGGGCTAGCTCTAAGGTTAAGGGATCCTCACCCTCAAGTTAGCACCACCCTATGATAGGTACTAATAAGCTACTATATATAAGTATATATATTAGCGCTATTACCCGCACAAAAGCATATACAGGTGCTATGCTAACTACTCTATAAGAGAATAGCAATAGGCTAGAGGACTCAGGGGGAGCTAGGGTTATTATACCGGAATAGTATATCCTATATACTATAATAAGGGAGCTTATTTAGGATAAAACAGCTTATATACTACGACTAGGTATAGATCTCAAATAGATAGTTAGAAGACTATAAGCTAAAAACCCCTTCTATAGAGATATTATAGCTAAGGTTCGCTAGGATGCTAGGGAATACTAAGGATACTAAGTCAATAAGAATAATATCCTTTAGTTCAGAAGAAGACTTATTATCCCAGAAGAGGGATCCCTCTGCTATAAAATCCTAAAGAACTACTATAACGCGCCTAGATTAGGGTATATAGGAATAAATAAGATAGCTAAGCTAATCTTATAAAAGTTTTATTAGCTATATTTTATAGAGGATATATAGTAATATATTGCTAAGTACCTACGCTGCTAAGGGGTGCGCATACTATAGCATAAGCTATATAAGCTATTATAAATACTAGAACTACTAGTATACCTATTCTAATAGATTTCTTTAGACTTCTTAACTAGCTTACTAGAAAGTTACTAAGATAATAGAGTTACTTATAATACGATCCTAGTAATTATATATTAGATAACTAAAGTAGTATAGTTCTTAGTAATAACTAAGCAACTAGATGCTACGGGTTTAGCGAGGATCCTATATTAAGAGATTAAGTGCTAATATAGCATGCTAGAGGTTATTATTAGTAACTAAGATAAACTAATTACTAGCTAGTTCTAGCGAGACTAGACTAAGGCCTGAGATATAGAAGGGCATATCTCTACTATATAATATCTATAGATAGATAGCTAGACCGAAAGAACGCACTAGACCTTAACTATATATCTTATAAAGTTTAGCGAAAGCTTGCGCAACTAATAGGCAATATAATTAGTTAAAGCTGAATTCTTATATAATAATAGCAAATATATTATTATTAATATATCCCTATTTAAGGCCCTTATAGGATACTACCCTCGAATAGTTAACTACTGCTTGCTAAATATGAGGATCAGGACCTAAGGGGTTAACAAAAGGCTTAAGAAGCTAATAGAGGTTCGCTAAAGAATAGCTAAGACCTAGCAATATATAACTAAGGTATAAGCTAAGAATATAAATACTAGAAGAAAAGCGTAATTATATAATATTAGAGATATTATAGGACTCTTAATAAAGAACTTCTATTTTATAAAGGGTTAGTAAAAGCTTATCCTAAGATTTATTCCTATGCTAATTATAGAAGTTATAAGCTCTAATACCTATAGAGTATAACTCCTAGAGAAGTATAGTAGAGCATATAATATCTTCTCTATTGCTCTGCTTAAGCTATAGTATAGCTAAAAGCTTGTTAAGTAGTAGCTCCCGGACCTTAAAGAAGACCCTAAGGAATAGGAAGTTAAGGATATTATATTATAGAGGGAAGCGCTAATAGGCTCCTTATATTTAATTAAATAGAAAGGCTAGTTAGTAGAGTATAATACCTAGGAGCTTAAAAAATACTTAGCGAACGCTTTATAAATCCTCGCTAGATTTAAGAAATAGTAGTATAAGTTATATTATAAGTAGGATAACGAGTAGTATAGATTAATAAGAAAAGTTAATTAACTATAAGATAGCTGAAACGCTAAGAGAAGACCCCCCCCTATAAAAGCAACGCAAACCCTATAGGTATCTAACCTTATATTACTATAGAAGTCTCCTATACCTTTGCTAAAGTTCTGCTAGTACTACTACTTATTATTATTATTATCACCCTCGTTATTATTATTATTATCCTCGCTCTCCTCCTTAGAGCTATTGCTAGTAGTACTACTATTATTACCCTAACTATCGCTCTCTATAGTATTATTAGAGTTGCTATTCTCTATAGCTAAGGACTTATCCTCCTCGCTATTATAAACCTAATACTACTAAGCTATTACTAAGTTATTACTAACCTTCTCATAAGAATTAGGTCGAGGCGCAGGACTACTACTAATAACTTTAAAGATAGTAACGGGAGCTTAGTAATAAGCATTGCAAAGCATATAGGAACCTTAGACCTTTAAAGGCTCCTATAAAGGAAGCATAGATATATAGGTATTACTCTTTAAAAGCTATATTATTAGGATTTTAGTAAGCTTATTAAGAAAGGTAGCCTACTTAAAGATATAGGTCTTATTATATAAGTAAGTAGGGAGAGTATTATTAAGCTATATTATAATCTCCTTAACTAAAACCTTATCCTTAGCCTAGCGAGCTGCTTATAAATATATATTAGATTAATAAAAGGGTAAAACTAACTATAAAGTAAAACCTACCTTAAGCGAAACCTATAGATATACCTAGGTATATAAAGCTATACTCTCCTCGATACTTATAGCGAGGAGTTAATTCTTATAGTTCTTAGAACTATGCTTAAGACTAGCAGGGTTTACTAACTAGTTATAGAGGCGTTAGAGAGGCTCCTACCCCTATTTTATAGCTATAAAGATATAGAAGATCTCGCGCTACTAATACTAGCTAGTAGTAATTATATAGATATAACGCTTAACCTAGTTCTAATAGAAACGAGTAATATTAATAAGATAAGTAGGAATCTAGAAATAGGAAAAGTTAGCTTATACCTCCCCCGAACGATTGCTAAACTTATTCTATAGTACTTAATATTATAAACCTAGTATAACTTATATATATAATTACTATTGCATCGATAGGCGTAGATAACCTAAGTATTCTTAGGGAGCTATAGCGCGCAGCTAACGCAGGGTTTGCTACTACCCGCCTAGTTATACTAATAGTTACTACTACTAAGTTTAGCCTCAGTAGGGCGATACTTAGCGAGGAGTTAGCTAATAAGGCTCTTAGCGCTTATAATATTTAAGGAAGTATTAAAAGATAAGAAGGGTCTAAGAAGGCTTAATAAAGGGCTTAGATAATATAAAAGTAGTTATTAAATAATATAGTATAATAAGGAGGGAAAAGAACTAACCCTAGGGCGGGAAAAAGCTATTATTTTATAGATAGCTAAAGAGACCTTGCTAAATTATTATAAAGGTAGATGCGATTTTAGATAGTAAAGAATAGCAATTACTTACTATAGTAGGTACTACTTACTAGGAGGCAGATATAGTGAATTATTAGCAATAGTTGCTATCCGACCTACTTAATAGCCTCGTAATATATCTATTAAGAAGGGGGATAATAGGATGAAAAACGAAGTTATTATAAGGGTATAATATAAGAAAGTACTCGCTAGATAAAGGGCGAATAGTAGGAGAATAAAAAACGAAGTTACTATAAGGATAACTACCCTCTTTTAAAAGGAAATAATAGGATCCCTTTAGAATAGCCCGGATAGAGAGTATAAAAAGGCCTAAAGGGAGAGGAACTATAAGGAACGGGACTATAGGCTTAGCTATTATATCTATAACTCCAAGGGCCCTACTATCTTTTAGCGAATACTTAGTAAATAGTTACTATACTAGATAATAGTAGCAATAAATAAAGGACTAGGACCTACCCCAGATAGCTAAGAAGGATAATAACAAAGGGCCGACCTGCAATACCTAATCTTATAATAGGGACTACTATAATTAGAAGGGGGATAATTATAAGGGACTAGATACCTAGACTAGAGAAGCTAGAGATACCTTAGCTAGTATAGGCTAAAGGGATAAAGAGGCCTATAGGCGCATAGAACCCTTATAGCAAAGACCTAGCGAATACTTACTAAAGGCTAGAAATAAAGGATCTTAGAAGAAGCAAGCAAAAGTAGCGGAATAATACCGATCCTACCTTTTAGGTGCTTCTGCTATTAGTTTGACCTGACCGTGGCTCTTAGCCCCTCGATACCTTTACACCCAGCTTCTCCAGCCTGGGTGTCCAGTCCCTTATATATAATATCTAAGCTAACCTCCCGCGCTTTAAAGCGCGAATAAGCTAGGCTTACTAGGGTACTTATTAATAGTAATACTATTAGAAATAAAGTATCTCTATTATTATTACTAACCTTAAGTAGCGCTAGGGTTATTTTATATACTTCTTATAACTATGCTTAAAGAGTCTTACTCTCCTCAAGCTTCTTTTATTAAGCTAACTATAGCTCTATAATCTTATACTAAAGATTTATAATAGTTTTATCTTAAAGCCTTATTACTCTAATATCTTATCGTATAGTTACTATAACTATAAGTAACTCTATAGGCTTCTTAGAAATATATTAAGTCTATATAGTATATATATCGCACTAGATAATTATATACTAGTAGTCTCGCTATTCTAATAACTACTATAATAGATAATTTAGATTTATAAAGATATATAAGTTATATATATTATACTACTATATAATAATAAGGATCCTATATATAGTTAGGGGTTAGAAACTAGGGTTAAATAAGTATATTATTTATAGTTATATAAGCGAAGCTATCCTTATACCTAGTTATAGTGCGACCCGCGTTCCTATTACATGCCTTTATATGCGAATAAGCCCTCATATCGCGCGTAACGCCTCTAACCCGCATACGGCCTAATATTACGCCGCGCGCCGCCCGCCTATTGCGATACGGCGCCGTTTGCAGTCGTAACAAGTGTAAAGTGTTTTGAGCCACTGGTCGCTGCGGACTTCCGTAGTCGCCTTGCCTAGCGCCAAGGAAAGGAAAGCTACAGCCTGAAGCTGCACGCCATCTTCTCTTCCCAGTGCCGTCTGGCTGATGCTAGCGATGTCGGGGTTGAGCTGTGCGATGAGGTAATGTAGCGTTACATAAGCCGTGACGATGCAATCAGGCTTATATACTGTGCTGTTTGCTATAGGCAGATACCTATATAGATTACCTAACGTGTCCTTGCATCTACTAGTATTCGCTTCTTTAGTTTTAGTTAATCAGATCGCGTTGTGCTAGTGAGGGTGAGACGGGGACGTGGTTTTCCAGGTGTGGCAGCCTGGGATTAGTAGCGTCATGGGAACCGGGGTCTCGACTCGGATAAACCTGGTGACGAGACCCTATGCCGGGGTTGAGTCACTAGCTGAGGCCCTCTGGATTTTTGACACTTACGCGCTAATCCTAGAGTCTCGTCTCATGGTGAGAATAGTCTGCCTCATCTGAAACAAAGTTGGAGGGACTAATGCTCGGGTCTTCTGATTCAAAAATGTGTCTAGTAATAACCTGGATAGGGAGCGGCATGGAAGGAATAGTCCAACATCCTGGTATGCTCGAAAGCATTTGCGTTCGTACCACCAAATACTTGAGGTAAAAGGCCATCACAAGCCAAGAAATAGTAGTAGACAAATGTCTGACAAATGAAATACGTCGTGAACGAAGGTCAGACTGCGACCGCCGTCGGCTTACACTGTGCCTGCATGACAAGTGTCCGATGAAGCGTCGCGAGTCGGAAGTCTATCGAGTAAAACCCATCAAGATAAGATCCTGCAATCTCCAATGAAAAGTCTACAATTTCCTAGATGTTAGACTGCATGTCTGCAGAAAATTGGATAGAGGAACTCACCACTTGACTCTCCGAATCGCGAATCCATCGCCAAACATCCCTCTTAACAAGGAGAGAGAGAGAGAGGAAAACTTCTCCCGAAACGTGATGTTGAGATCTTACGTGCATCCAAGCTTAGGAGTCCGCAAAATGCAAGAAGAAACAAAATAAACATATTCCCGTCAGCGACCTCACCCCTTCCCCTCAGTCGCATCTCATAAATCCATGACGACGCAGAATACGCTCGTAGGCGTGGATCCTCTCGTCCTGCTGCTTAATGATGCACCGCTGATCCTCGACATCCCTCCTCAAACGCTTGTTGTGATCCTCGACGACGTCGAACCTGCGTTCCCAGGTGATGATGATCCGCCTCAGCTCCTCGACACGATCCGAGATATGGTGCCGCGCGAGCTCCTTGATCCTCGCAAGCAAGCCGTCACGTTCCCTCTCCATCTTGTGCAGCCTGTGCCTCAATCTCTCGACCTCGCGGTGAAACTTGCCCGCATTGCCGCCGGCATTCTCGATCGAGCACCTCAACGCCGCGTTCTCTTCGCGGAGGGCCTGGTTCTCGGCCTGTAGAAGTGGCACGATGCCGCCCAGGCGTCGGGCCTCGGCCTCGGCGGCTTCGAAGTTGCACTTGAGGGTGTTATTTTCGCGAACGAGGCACTCGTTGGTCTTCCGAAGCTTGCGCTCCCGCTCCAACAGGTCGTTCCACTCGTCCCTGCCTAAATGGCAGCAGTCGTCGCGGCAACATCGGTAGGCCGACTGTGGCTTCTCATAGTAATGGTGGCGGCTATGGTGGTGGGAACGGGAGCGTCTAAGGGAGACGAACTGGGTTCGGCCGTCCGGCGCGGTCTCGACGTACCAGCGGCGGTCAGCCATACGAAAGGGATCGGTGATGTAAAAGTGTTTGTGAGAGATGCTGCACTCGTTGTCCACGTTTGTTGGACGGACGAGAGAGACCGCGGGTCTGGCGGTCTCGGGTGTTGGTTTCTGGGTTCAAAGGCTTGCGACTAGTGTCGAGAGAGTTCAACGGTATGGCTCAAAGTGTGCGATGTATGACTTGGAGATAGTAATGTAAGGAGTGATGACGAAGATTGGAAGGGAACAAGTTCGACGAACCTGGAAAGAGAAGAGATGGAGTCTTGATAAGGGGATCTGCAGGTAAAGACAGAAGGCCACAAGAGCTAGTACGATATGCAGGTGATCAAAGCAGAAGACGTAGGCTCTGGTAACGAACGAAGATTGGTGAGAGCCCGCGTGGCCGCGGCGGGAAGCGGGTAGGGCTTGATTAAAAGGGTCCTGTTTAGGCAATGTGCCCTGACATAGGCAGCAATTGTCGCCTTGGGAATCCATCTCGGACTGGAGAGCGAATGTTGCCTCGATGTTTCCAGTCATCGATGTGTGCTGCTCAAGAAGAGGCAGCGGCCACGAGGCTCAAGCGCGTGGGCAGGAGAGGGATGGGAGGTGGTTCGGTGGCTGGCGCGCAAGTAGGTGTGTGTGGGTAGATAGTTTGGGGGCAGGAAACCGTGTTAAGGGAAAAGTTCTACGGACCATGAGAACGCTATCTTCATTTTCCTCTGCCTCCAGCCTTTGCAACGGAGGACCCCTTCAACGGGCGAGTAGTTGGTGTCGGTTGTCATGTCGCTGACCTAGGTGTGAGACGAACGAGGGCTCAGAAGATGCGTGTAGCAGTCATGTAGACATCCTCAGAAGTTGGGTGCGGTGAGACCTCTGAGGTCGTTTGGCTGCGAGCGCATGAGGGGGATGTCTCACGCGTTGGGGGGTCATTCGGGACTGGCTCTGGGGCTGAGTGTCGAGTCGCTGGACTCGCATCCCCGTCATCGCGACGAGAGTCAAGGATTCGTAAGCGTGAAACGGAAAAACCTTAGAAACGGCCGCCAAATTATGGTTAGCCATGCTTTCGTGCAGCTCTAAGATAGGCCACAAAGCGAGTCTTTGTCGCATTCCAACTGGTGGTTAAGGTGTCGTTTGGTGATGGAGTTGTTTGTTTAGATTTGGAGTTGGGGGAGTTGCAGATCTGAGAGGACGACATGCGCGGGGCAGGTGATTGGCCGCTGATACGCCGTACCGTAACGTCATTCCCCGCAAAGTCCCCTGGCATGATTGCTGTGCAGCCGCGGCTGCGCTTGGGCTGCCTCCACGCGATGCGCTTTCCGGTGGTAGGTACGTATCCTTCTCCTTCCTCCCTCCTCCTCAACCAACAAAGGAACTTTCACCTCACCCTTCTCCGAATGGAAGTCATTGACATAGCCCCGGCAAGGCTACCGCATAGGACACAACGCGTGCTCTCTGATCATAGTCCACTTTGCCCTTGCCCTTATTTCAGGCCTCTCTTGTGTCTCTAATCTAGTCAGGATGCCATTCTTGCGACTACCAGCTCGTCCATTTCAGTGTCCCCGGTCTCAACATCGCCGCATCTGTGAGGCAGCCAACCAGAAAATCGGGCATTCGCGAGGAGACTTTGCAGCATCCGAAGGCGTGTTTCCCGGTGTCTTCGCGGCTCGATGGCGACCCGACGAATCTTGCTGCCTGTGCTAGTGGCAAAATGGCGATTGATGAGTTTCCAAGCCGGTCGACCAACATACCAACGAGAGGATGCGAGATGAGCCACCTCAACCAGCAGGACTCAAATGTGTAATTCTGGGCTTACGCGATAAGGAAATCGACCGGTTCATAATGCTATTCACTTGGGCGAGTCAGTTTTTCATAATGCGAAAATGAGTCTGGCTGTATGCAAAAGACGATATTAAGATACCGAGATACTGGGTCCGTCAACTTTGCAGTTGAGAAGTTCAGCCTCTATCTAGATGGCAGCATTTACACCCCAAGCCCCAACACCGGGCCATCCACCGCCGCCATACCCATACGGATCGCCGCCCAACCTTCCGCGCCGACCCGGTCCGCCGGGTCCCAGCCGATTGTGGTCTCCGCAGGCCATCGGGTCATGTCCGTTTGGGTCCACAACCTGCGTGCATCCCGGATGACGACACTGCGTATGAATCCGGCAGAAGTGCGTATTCTCGACGGCTTGCGCTCCGCACTGGACCGCCCTGCAGGCGTGGCCGCCACAATACGCAGACCTCCAGTCGAAACCGCCCCTGTTGCCTAGGACAGCGAACATGCCTTGGAGAACCACGTGAGCACGTTCATGCGGGCAGGCTATTACCGCACACTTGTGTTCTGCGCAGAGACCGTTGCCGAACAGGGCCCGCTCGTTACCGCAGTGTCGAAGCGTACAGACGTGAGTCTCACAGAGCGTTCTATCCGGGGCAACGCGGTTGTCGCAGTTGTTAAGTCTGCACCGCGTCCCAGAGTCTGTGTTGCTGTTAGAACGGTGCTGTCTGATGAGAAGTTGAACCTTGAGAATGACAAAGAATGAAAAGTCGTGAGAGAACTTACGCTCCTCGCAGTGCTGCCCGACATTCTCCCCATCAACCATACGAGCCCGGTCACATCCAGGAGTACTACACGCCCGATGTCGGTCACAGAAGTGATCATGCTCTCCCTCCCTCGGACAGCCACGTCTATCGCACTGATGCTCGTTGCAATACTCCCCGAGCCGTCTCCGCCACCGACAATCCCGCGTCTTGCACACATGGTCCTTGCAGAACTGCGACTGCTCCGTTCGGTGATCTTTGGGCCGGAGACAGCCCATCTCCACGCAGGTGTGATCTCTACAGACGCCCTCCGCCAGCGGGATCCGCTCGTTATCGCAACCCTGTTCGCCCTCCCACCTGCAGTAGTGGACGCCGCAGTGCTTCGATATGGTCCCGTCGTCGCGGACGTGCGCGAACTGCCGGCAGCCGGCGGTGTGGCACATGCGGTGTCGCTCACAGAAGCGCGAATGGTCGTGGGGGTCTCCCGTGGCTCCGGGGCAGCCAGCGAGACAGGCGGCCGAGGCGCAGGTGTGGGACGTGCAGAAGGTGCTTCCGCCGGGAGCGCGCGGAGAGGCGCATCCTGGCCGGGAGCAGCGGTGGTCGTTGCAGTATCGTAGGTCGGCGTCGTCTTGGCGGACGCGGTGGTTGTCGCAGCCTGGTTGGTTGCAGTTGTCTGTCGAGGTTAGAGCGGCGTGGGAGAGGGGGGTGAGTCGTGGTGCTTACGATATTGGGAGCAGAATCTGAAGGTCCTTGGGTCGTAATTTTTGACGTAGTTTTGGCAGCGTTGTTCGTTGATGGTCCCCACGCACGTCATATCTGCGAGTGAACGTTAGTTTGCGTGGTGCGTTGAAGCTGACTGTGTTTGTGATATGGGATGCCCAAATGAGAGAGCTCATTTGATGGTTATAGAAAGCAGGCAGGGAAGAGAGAGGGTCCGGCGTAAGTACGTTGATGGCAATATCCACGATTGTTGGTCCTCA
This sequence comes from Colletotrichum sansevieriae, assembly GCA_026260285.1. Classification (NCBI taxonomy): domain Eukaryota; kingdom Fungi; phylum Ascomycota; class Sordariomycetes; order Glomerellales; family Glomerellaceae; genus Colletotrichum; species Colletotrichum sansevieriae. The sequence goes on along the minus strand of JAOQIF010000027.1, from coordinate 155,128 downwards.
CATGAGGACATGCCGCAGCGTTGTCAATCTTCTTGCAGCAGTGAACCTTGCAGTAGATGGAAGTGTATCGGTTGCCGTCCTTGGTGAGAGTGACCTTGGGATAGGGGCATCGGCCCATGGGCGTCGCGAAGTTGCAGAGCCTGGCAAGCTCCTGAGCGCTGACGCGCCGCTTCTTGCCGAATGCCATTGCGGACAGTGAACAGACAAAGAATTTCGAGAAAGAAAACTTGTTGGAGAGGTTTGCGACTCACGTTGAGTTATCAAGAGCAGTCAACCAGATAAGAAGGGGGGAATGCTGGAAACCTGAGTTAAAAAATGGGGGCACGGCGCATCCTACCTGAAGAAATGTCGGTGAGCAGGCATCCGTGAGGCAGCCATCATACTTGAATCAGAACTCCATTCTGAGGTCTGATGGGAAAGGCAGACTGGCGTGACGTGGTAAGGCAGCTCTTGATGGGAGCACTACCGCGGTGGCCGCTCATGTGAGGCTCCGTGAGCAGTGATGGGATGCTTCAGTCTATCGGACGCGGCCCTGGTGCTAACAAGCGAGTGAGCAGCAAGATTTTCGAGATGTACGAGGTCTTCTTGGTATTGTGACGGGTGACTAGCTGATTTCCGGAGGCGGTGTGCCCCATAGGGGTTGTACGGGCATGCTGATACCCGTGTATAGTCCGACTACAGGATGTTAGTTCGGAGAGATTTTGAGACAGGTCAGATGTTTGCCTTACTTGAGTGTTGAGGGAGATAACTACGTGGCTATGAGCACGTGAAGCTTTGGCTTGTAAGTCAACCGACCAGTTGTAATCCTCACTTCTGCGAAATTGAATGGTGCTCCGGAAGAAATCTACGGAGAACAGTAAAGTCAGAGTACTTGTCGTGGATCTTCGGAGAGAAAGGAGGGTTTAGATGAGGGTCTGATGACACCACCCACACCAACACCAAAACCTCAGTTGCCTAGTTTTGTATAACTCCAAAACCTAATTTCTTAGTCATGCTGCAAGGAACCTCCACCCCTGGTAAATGCTGGCAACAACAGGTACGCAAAGAGCTTTATTTGCAACTGACGATGCATTTAGGCTTTGTGGTACTTTTCGAAACGCGTTCCTGATATAATTGATGTTCGAAAAGCAAGTTCACACAAAGGAGTAGCTAATATAGCTGTCTCTTCGATAAAGATAGCCTCTGGCAGATCGATCTGGACAGTACTCGCGTGATAGCTTACTCATGATGAGATATCTGTTGAGTTGCGGCTACGCTATGTGACCTTAAATATTTCCGCGCTGGTTCCGTAGTATCGCTTTGATGGAAAACATGTTCGAATTCCTTTTTGAATCGATGTGTGGTCGGGTTGATCAAGCATACCTTGGTGCTGTCCTGGAGCGCGCGGATCCGGATTTCGGGGTCCATCTCAAAATGGCGTCTCTCGGTCTCATCACCCTCAGCGGAGGCAAGTCGAATATCTTTGCAGTTTCCACGAGCTTACAGAGCCCGAGTACGAGCACTGTACACGTAGCTTCTTCGACTCACAGGGCAGCTCAAGAGATTGCTTCCCGGATTAAGAACAATGCTTGCATCGTTCTGGATTCGATCGACACTCGCGGTGCTTCGGCCACGAAGTCGACTCTAACCCTTGTTGTTCGCGGGTACCAAATAAACACAGAGGCGATCATGTTCGTCAACAAAGTCTCGAATAAGCACATTATAGAGGAACTTACGCCTTGGAAGGGTCAACTGTCGCTCTGCGAGTGGCTCTTGGAGATGGTCCAATTCCGTAACTACGACCTGATGGGCAATGACCGACCAGCTCTATTTGAGCTTCCCCAGAAGTCCAAGACCGAAAAGAAGTACGAGAAGTTGCGAGCCTTTGTCAGAGGCGAGATCAAGTTCAGCCAAGTAGTTCCGATTTTCGGCGACGACATCGAATCCTCATCCGAAGAAGACGGTGGAACCAACGATGACCAACGATGAAGCCAGCGCCCTGCGAAAAGGTCACAAGAGGACGGCCAAGCTCAGGGCGTCAGTTTGGGCCACGGATCTCATCAAGGGTCTCATGCGTGTCGTCGTTCGTGCCGCGGACGTTGTGTGCACCACGACTCACACTTCTCGCGAGCCGACGTACGAGACTTTCCGGAAGGCTGCAGGCGCTGTTGTGCTTGCGGACGCTGGATCGGTGTCGATGGCTGAGGCTATGGTGGTCTGGGGCGACAGGTTCCGACCTTGTGTGATTGCGGGAACTCCGAGCGCAAGTGTCAGGACCTTGATCAGGAGCGACGAGCGGAACACCCAGAGAGTGTATCTCAATCGCTTCGGCCCTGATAGCGAGGTTTCGATCCTCAATTGGGCCATCAGCATCGGACACCCTTGTTTCGAATGCTAAGATCGAGGAGGTCAGTACGGAGAATCGGCTGGATGTGTGTGGTGGACAGGAGCAAGTGACAGAATGGGCTTGGGAAAATGTGTAAGAGTACTCGCTCGAGTTTGCTTCAGAAAAGATTGCTATTAATGGTACGTAAACCGTGAATGTGCCACAAGAGTGAGCGTCTGTGCCGCATGAGTGTCGTAGTGATGATTCGAGGCCTGAGGGGCCATGATGGACATGCGGCAGATCGCACTGCTATTCCGTAGACAACCGTGCACTTGTAGTTTTGTCGGCATGCGTCTCGTCTACAATGTGTGAGGCGAGTGAGGGTCGGGAGCCTGCGAAGGAGGGCAATGAACTCGACATAGGAGAACCGAAAGACAGAGACAGAGTCAACAGCAGGGAAGAACGGGTCTACGGCGCAAGAATGGACGAGGGCGCAGAGGAGTCCCGTGAAGGGATACGAGACGTGTATCGGCCGGAAGGTCAGAACGTGCAGGAGTGTCGTGAAGTCGTCGTGGGACTAGGACGAAACCATTTGAAAGCGTTCAAGCATACCTCGCGTCCTCGTCTTGCCTTTTTCTTCTGCTTCTATTCCCCGGATCTTTGACGTATGTCGATGCGTGGTTTCTCTACGTCGCTGTTATTACTGCCCTCCACGGCGGAATCCCAAACTGTCTTAACCTCCCGACATGAGGCGGAGTTCGAGGTCAAGTCGGAGGAAGTTGTTGTCGAGTTTGAGCCCTTTTCGTTTCGAGAACAAAATGGGGATTTGGATACAGCGCGCGCCTCATGACGAAGCTGGAGGATACCACGTTGTCAAGACCAATCGGGAAGGTGGATCGTCCCGGCTCGATGGCCCCACCCGCTCCGAATATCAAAATCGCCGGCTCCGGGCCGACGCTTATTTTCAGATTCAACAAGCCACCACACGACGAACGGTTGACTTGTTGGTATCATTCAACTTGGTATTGCACTGTCACGTAAAGGTCATGTACACACATTGCGCCAAAAGCCCCGCTTTTCAGTTCCATTCCCACCAATTTTGTTAAAACAGGGGTCCGCCCAACCGGATCGCAACAGACTTGTTCTGGGTGTAGTTTGCGAGGGCCGCCTCGCCCAGTTCTCTGCCGATACCACTCTCTTTGTATCCTCCGAATGGGACTGCATGGTGCAACATGTTATAACCTGCTCGGAGCTGTATCAGCAAATGCCTTCATGTGTGGAAGAATGAGAACGATCTGCCGCAGCCCCGGATGTTTCTGAGGACCGGGAAGGCATTCGGGCCACGGACGACGTTCATAGATTTACCGTGGGGCATTTGAACTTACAGTTAACCCAGACGGTACCAGCCTTCAGCTTGTTGCCGACACGGAGGGCAGTGGCTAGGTCCTTGGTGTGGACGGCGGCAGCCAGGCCGTAGGTAGTATCGTGGGCGAGCTTGAGGACCTCCTCCTCGTCCTTGAACTTGGCGATGGCGCAGACCGGGCCGAAGATTTCCTCTTGCATGATCTTCATATCGGGCTTAACGTTGGAGAAGATGGTAGGCTGAATGAAGTAGCCCTTGTCACCGTGACGAGCACCACCAGTCTCGATGGTAGCGCCCTCGTCCTTTCCGGCCTTGATGTAACCCATGATGCGGTCGAACTGAAGCTGGGAGACCTGGGGGCCCTGGAAGGTCTCGGGGTGGAACGGGTCGCCGACCTTGTTCTGCTGAGCACGCTTCTTAAAGGCCTCGAGGAACTTGTCATAGATGTCCTCCTGGACGAAAATACGGGTACCGGCACAGCAGCACTGGCCGTGGTTGTAGTAGATACCGAAGTTGACCCAAGAAATAGCCTGCTCGATATCGGCGTCGTTGAAGACGATGTTGGGAGACTTGCCACCGAGCTCGAGGGTGACTTTCTTGAGGTTAGAACTGGCGGCAGCCTTCATGATCTGGCGACCAATCAGGGTGGATCCGGTGAAGGCAATCTTGTCAATGTCCATGTGAGAGGAAATGGCAGCACCGGCAACCTTGCCGAAACCGGAAATCAGGTTGAAAACACCAGGGGGGAAACCAGCCTCCTTGACGAGGTTGGCGAAGACGAGACCGGACAGAGGAGTCTGCTCAGCAGTCTTCATAACAATGGTGTTACCGGTGGCGAGCGCAGGAGCAATCTTCCATGAGAGCATGAGAAGAGGGAAGTTCCAGGGGATAATCTGTCCGCAAACACCGATCTATTGAACCTTATTAGCAAGATCGAGTGACACTTCCTGGCATTCATGAACAACAACTCACGGGCTCAGAGCGGGTATAGTGAAACATATCGGGCGCGACGTCGATAGTCTTGCCCTCAATCTTATCGGCCCAGCCTCCATAGTATCTGAGGCAGCCTACAACAGCAGCAACATCGCCCTTAGCCATGGAGATGGACTTTCCGTTGTCGAGGGACTCGACAGCGGCGAGCAGGTCCGCATTCTTCTCGGCGAGGTCGGCGAGCTTGAGGAGATAGATAGAGCGCTGGTTAGGGGTTGTTTCCCTCCAGACGCCCTCGAAGGCCTTGCGCGCAGCGGCGACGGCGATGTCGACGTCTTTCTCGGTGGCCTCGTGGACGGAGCAGATAACCTCCTCGGTGGAGGGGTTGATAACCTCAAAGGTCTGCTTGTCGACACCCTCAACCCACTCGTTGTTGATGAACCTGTTGAGAAAAAGCTGTTAGTGGAAGGTGTCACTCAACCGCATCAAAAGCATGGGAGAATCTCGCGTACAATCCAGTAGGCTGAGTGTAGGCGCCCGTCGCCGGGGTCTTAAGCTCAACGGACAAACCCATTATGATAGTTGTGTGAAAGAAGACGAAACAACAGTATTGGTATCAAGATATCACAGGAAAGAAAAAAGGTTTGAGTATTGGGTTTGACAGTTGAGGAGTAGTGAGAGATGAGGAGAGGGAGAGCACGAAGATTCAGACCCGAGGAGACGGGGAAGATAGGACTGTATATAAAGCGGGGTATGGGGGATAACTGGGGAGGAAAGAAGCCCGAACAATGATGGCAACTGGGTTCAGAGTCGCGCAGTAGCGTGGATAACTCGGCGGGGGGGGCGAGGGTGTGCGGAAAGGCGGGGAACTTGGTGAGCGGGGAGTCTGCAGAATCGCAATTGGCAGACAACACATCCATGAACCGGCGCAACGTAAAGCAGTGACTTCTACTGGTCTGGACGTGGGTACTATGCAGTAGAGAGAAGCTGGGTGGCAAACAAAGGCACCAGAAGAGACAAGCTCTCCACATGGCAGCTAGACCACGCATCTGCATGCTGTATTCAGACAGAGTATAGATAATTCTAGGGGCTTTCGGAGCCCTTTGGCATGTGTAGACGGCGACCAGACACTCGACTCACAAACACAGACTTGGATGAGAGACCGGGGTGATGGAGGGGCAAAATGCTGCTATGGTAGGCCTGGGGGAAAGGGAGTGCGCCTCCTATACAAGGGAAGGCCAGCTAAACGGGGAAAGGTGGGTGCCGCTTCGGGCCAAAGCCTGTTTCTCTCGGCCATCTCGAGGCGAGTCCCCCCGGTCCCCTACGCTCAGCAAGTTGTCTGTTGAATCCCGCCTCCCAGCCGAAGCGTTCATCTTCCATCCAGTAACCCGCGCGCGCAGGCGCTAACCAGGACAGAAAGTTTTCGGTGTTAACTGATAGAGAGCAGTACTATGTATTTCGGCCATTAGGAAGCCCCAGAGGAGTTGTGTGTGGATGATGCCTGTTGGTTCGGCTCAAGTTTGTCCAAAAAATGCCACCCGACTTGAGTTCCCCAATCTACCCAACTCTGCAGCCTTCCCCGTTTCCCCAGAATAGTCCCGAAACCATAACCGCATGACGGGAGCAAGGGAAACGAGACGGACTGGACGCTTGAGTATATTGTGCCGTTCTTCTGCCGCATCCGCAGCGCTTCCGCAGAGTTGATGCTGTCCGCTCAGGATCCATATTTACTGTGCCTCTGCAACCTTTGCCACAGAGCATCTCCAGAACCCATCCGCACTCTCCCCGCTTCTCCTCTCCACCTCGGCGTTTTCTACCCCGCATTTCTCCATCACAACTTGCGTCTTCCACCTTGGAAGCGCCCAATCATATCGAGCCAAAATGCTGTCCTGGAGGTGCATCTTCATGAGGTGTCACCTGGGAAACATGCGGGTTCTTGCTGCTGATCTTGCACAGATGCCCAGCACATCGTGGTCACCGCATCGCAACTTCGCCATAACAATGTTGCAATCACTGGCCCAGCAGTTGATGAAGCTGTCTGCTTGACAATGCACTATTGAAGCTAAACTGGACCACCCCAGACTCTTCAGCATGAAACCGCTTTCAATGGACCACATTGAATGATGGACGAACGATTCCAACGGCGGTCTCCGGACGGGCGGAAGCTTCCCGCGAACACATTGCTAGTATAGGCAGATGCGAATCAGCAACTGCAGTCAGGAATGAGCTCGCAAGCCTCGACACGCCTACTCCGTACGTTCCTAGCCTTATGCCGATACCCTGCCTTCGAGTCAGAACAAATGGGACGCAGTTGTCCAGCCAGCTTCTCAAAACCCGCGCCCTTCCGCGCTTTCTTCCCATCCACCCCACCTCTGTCACCCACCTTGACGACACGCGTTGGTGGTGGCTGGCTCTGCGCGCATGCTGGCTGCTCCAGATACCTTGAAGATTACCTCACTATTAAGATTGTCTGCTAAAGCGGAGAAATGATAACCGCGTCTCCAACTTCTAGATTTGCAGCTACGCCGGGTGATGAGGCTAGGAGATAACCATTTATCATTTTGTAAGAGCTCGGGAGACATCACATTACTCCATGTCGCGAAGGCGAGGTCGACGCCCCTGCGTTGATACCGACTCTCGGGTCGTCATTGCTGTCATTTCCCGGCTTCTCTTTCTCGGCCCAAAGCCAAGCGAGCTCACTTTTTCTCGCACCGAAACCAGAGCTCGAGGGGTTCCAGGCAGGGGTGTGCGTAACGTCGGGGGATGTCGATATATCGTCCTGCAAACGCCGCGTCGGCGGCGCTTTTCAGTCTGCACCACCCCATTTCTCCCTCTCGTCACTCTCCTGTCCTGCGGCTCCCGACGCCCAATCCCGAATACCCCTGCTCCTTGCTTCCTTGTCCCCGACATCATTCGACAGCAGAGAACCCTCTTGGCCGAAGCTGTTGAGGACTGTGTGGGGACCTTCTCGGTCTGATGGCAGTTTCACGGCTACACGGAGCTCCATTCCTTCTTTCGAGGCACGGGTTGCTGCTGAGCGCGTGGCGTGGTCCGATCTCCAATTCTTGTTGGACTCAAACAACATCCGGCTTTGAAACTTCATTCTTCGTGTTGTGTCAAACGGTTCGACTCGAATCTGCTGTCTGCGCGGTAGTGCGTGAGTGTGATTCGTTTTAGCGATGCTAACCGCGCGTAGCCTCTCATCATCCGGCAAGGCGGCGACGCCAAGATTCCGTCTTGTCATGTCAGGTTCTGATTTTCTGCGAAATTCTGCTTGACAGCTTCCTATGCTTGGCCATGCTTGATTCCGGCTCGTTGATCAATTCCGATCTGCTTTGTAACTCTACGACTCCACGGTTACTCGCACGGACAAGCAGTTGACCAAGAGAAAAAAAAAACAAAAAAAAAGTGATACAGACCACCTAGCAAAGTCTCACCCAATTGCTAGGGCACGCTGATAGACCCCGTATCACTTTTTCTGCCAACCGCTTGACGGGATCCGAGGGGATCTGCACCAACACTATCAGAGTCGAGACATGTTAGCTGTGTGCGAAATTGTTGAGGAGGCTTGAAGCTTGTCAAAGCCTTCTTCTTGGCCAATATATTTTTCTCGATATGATGCAGCCAAGGCTTCACGGATCCAATGGGCCGTTAGCGATGCGATCGGAATCAGTCACTTTCAAGTCCGATTAACAATTCGGAAAAGCAACCCAACGGATAACCCCACATCAGACGCTTATCGGTGTTCGAACGAACTGCTTGCCCTGAGTGCATGCTGTCCGAATGTCGACCAGAGATATGTCAGATTTGTATGTGGACATCATTCGGGACACACGTTAGACACAAGTTTGGTTGAAACAGTCAGGGTCTGTTCCTGAACCCTAACACTCGCTCATGAGCTCAAGCGGCGACACGGCTTCGATTGTCCGAGCGTCAAAGAGACGACTGGCAATCGTGTGTGGAAATTCATTGACCTGCTGAAGCTCATGCATGAAAGGAGAAATATGGTTGTAAACCAATAATTTGGGGAATAGGGAGAATAGACGGAACCTCCCCGCAGTTCTCCCGGCTGCTTCAATCCCCGAGATCACTATCTAGAACTACACCACCGTGTATGCGCCGAGAACGGGCCGCGGTCCGCGACCCTTCAGCTCTGAGCTTGACCGGGATCAAATGCAGTCAATGTCGGCATCGCTTTGATAGACTCGACCGAAACGCTTCCATGGGTCTTTTGTGTGCGCGCCGTTGCAGGGTTCAAATGGTGACACGACCTTCTCCGGTCCAAAGCCGAGCCTGTCTGCCGAGCCGGTGATCCTAAGCTTATGCCCGTTCAGTCAGCTTGATGTTGTTGCGCCTTCATATCGGCCTCTCCGTACTCCTAGGCGTCTTTGGTTGTAGATCCTTCGATGACAAGGCGTAGATCGGTGTCTGAATTCCTCCTACAAAGTCGACCATGTTCTCAAAGACGGTACACATGGATCCGCTCAATCTTTCGACTAATCAACTGGGACTAAGCAGGAAAAGAGCTCAGAAAGCTCAATACTGACTGGTACGATCAGAATCATTTGAAGGGATTTCTACAGGCGCCAGCTTATTCTAACGATGAAGGCTTATATTGAAAGCCTCTAATGCAATTCGTGTCAACAAGAGAATTGTGTGCTGGCGTTGTTATTTGCGGTTTAGCTAACTTGATGCTGACCCCTCTGGAGTTTGAGGTGAATCTAATTGCAGCTCAGACTAGCCTCGTTCTTTGGCGAGCATCCTTGTTGCAGTGAAGGTTACGAGAAGGTCATGAATCCCAAGCCAAGCCGATGATATCTATTTCTAATATCGTAGTACATCAAAAGAAAATCTTCTTTCCAATCCCTTCCTGTCACGTTGATGTTGAGATGGAGTGTCGTTTGGCGAGACTTTCCGTGGAGCACGACAAACCAGAAGTGGTTTGCTCACGTGAAGGCGAAATCGGATGGACAACAAACACTTGCCGAATCCCTCCCTACGTGACCAGTCTTAGTTGGCTTTCACAGGGCAATGTTCGATAAGCCGGCGATGAAAAGTCGTAGATGAAAGCAAGTAGACTGACCAGAGCTGTCGAGGATGGCCTATTTAAAGCAGGGGAGCTTAGCACCGGTATGTACTGCACTAACTACTAGGCCGCGTCTGAGATAACTTGAAGAGTAGTCCATGGGAAATGTGATGAATGATGCTGTGTAATGATATCAATTCGCCAGCCGTTAGCTTAGCCCAAAAATGCAAACCCTCCTTGTCTACCATATTTGGAGGTCACCCGTCTTATTGTCAGTAGGAGATGACTCCCACGGGTTACTTTATCCCGAGGTTTGACAGCAACTTCCTAGAGGACAACGCCCCATAACGCTCTTTTGATCGAACATGATTCATATGAGGAGCATTGGCTCTTTCATGTCAAATACAGAAAGTCAAGTTGTTGCCAAGGTTGTAGCCCTCCGGAAATTCAGCGGTCTCAACTGACAGAACTAGAACTAGGCCAGTAAGAGGTCGTCATGATTCGTCGCCATCAAAGCTGGAAAACGCAAGTGACTGGGATCTGCGATTGCAATATGCATTAATTGAATGACGTCACATCAGATAAAAGTCATATCAACAAGATCGATGCGGTTGTTAAGGTATCGGGAAATCTACGAGGCATGTAGAGTAACATTCACCGGAATACTGCGGTAGATCAGTTTGTCCTCAACACAAATGCGGCTAGTCCAGAGTGGAAGAGCTAGGTGAAAACTCTATCGGATTTCCTCAGGCTTGCAATGCTAAAGTCGCATCAGATAAATTCTCACTAGAACGGAAAAACTTCGGGATGGCGAAGACGGCTCCGAGGACCGAGGGGCATGGAAGGATAAAAAAAAAAATTGCTGCGATAAGTGACCAAAGAGCGGGACGAACGCACTGACCACTTTGCGGTTTTCAGAAATCAGACCAATCATGTCGCTTTCTTTCCCGTCGACAAGCGGTGAATTTTCCTAGGAATTGGCAGGATCTTGTGTATCAGGAGTGACATCTTCTTTGGGGCAGATTATAAGGGCATCGGCGCTCGGATTTTCTCCCAAAAAGTTTTTCCGCCTATCTTGCAAGAACCCCAAAGTTCACGATCACATCGCCCGACGACCCGCGCGGCCTTCAAACTGCCCGAAAAAGCTGTCTCCGTGCTTCTAAATGCTCATGGAGGGCATTGAGGCTATCGCCGAGTCGGCCCAGCCCGCCAAGGCTGAGGCGCACTCGCCAACAGGTACGCCTTGGCTTCCTACCATCCCGCCCGACGAAGCTCTTCACCGGCCTCCAAGACCTGGATGCCGCCTGGCAACAGCTTGAAAACATGTCGCTGAGGTTGCTGACTCGGTTCGCAGGACCCGAAATGAAGCAAGAATCGCCCTGTCTGGCGACCGACCTGGGCGAGACCCCCCAATTCCCACTTAAGCGACCCCGCGATTCGAGCGCAGACGATGCAGACGCCGAGTCCAAGAGGTTAAAGGTCGATGAAGAGGCACCGCCCCTGGACCTGAACTTCGACATGGATGCTATGATCCAAGGCGTCATGATGGACATCAACAACGAGATGGGCAAGGTGGACGGTCTCGACTCTGGCCCAGATGTGGACATGTCGGCAGACCCCCTCGCCTCTGTGTCGCAAGAACCTCCACCGTCCACCGAGTCCCATACCGCCGTTCTCTCTGAGCCGCTGGCATTGATGAGACGGACGACTACTTCCTGTTTGTCAAACTTTGTACGTGGCGGTCTCGTCAGTCTTGGAGGCACCGCTAATACCCATTTCGCCTGCAGGCCTTGCAGCTGCTGGTGATCTTGTCGCAACATGTCTTCGACGACGTCTACCGACAATTACAAGAGAAGGACTCTGACGTCTCCAAGTCTTTTGCCACGATAAAGTCGCTGTTCCAGCAGACTCGTGCCATCTACTCAACGACCGACCTTATCTTGGATCCTGCTACGCTGGATCTGACACTCCCCGATAACCTGACGGATATTCAGGTCGCGAACCTCGCAAGCTTTTGCTGTGCGCTCTTCTCATTCGACGGACATCACGATTCCACCTCGAAAGAGCTGCTCGCTCTGCAAGACAGATTTTTCTCCGTCTTCCTGCCCGGCGGCGAAAATGATACCGTAACGAACGAGATTTCCGACCTTTTTGTCGCGGTCAAGACGCACCTTGTGATTGACGCTGTTACTACGGCAGACCAATCAGCGCCAGTCGACCAACTGATCGTGGATGCTTTTTCGGAAGATCTGGAGGATCAACTGCGTGGCAGGCATGGAGGAACGGCCCTGACGACCGAGGAACAGGCTCTAGTTACGGCTGTTCAAGAAAGAAAGGCGGCCTTGATTTCCTACGCATCAGGCCTTCCTGATACCGGTAGGTTGCTAAGTATAGGTCTTTCGAGGCCAAGCTGACGGATCGCACACAGTTCTTCTGAAGATCGGCTACCCGGATGAAGACCTCTTCCGTCTCCTCAACTTGTACCTGCGCCGCAAGCTCCAATCCCTCGAAGGGCTCGCCTCAAGGCACGGCATCGAGCTTCCTCAGACAGTGACGAACGGAGAGTTGGAAGCATCGATGTCTCACGACCTAGACGATCTTGGTATTTCCTCCCTTTTGGAGGCGACAGATGGTCTTGTTGCTCAGTATCTTCCGACCGATCCCATCGACGGCTTGCCCAACGGACAGCCTCCCGTCCCGTCGACCGAGAACAGTGCTCCTCCCGCAGAGCCTCCCGCACCTGCAACCGAAGCTGCCCCTGCGGCACCAGCAACGAACGGCCCTCCGACGACTGAAGCTCAAGACTCTAATGACATTCTTGCGCTCGTCGCACAGAGCACTCAAGAATACGTCCGAACGACTCTCAACAACTTATCACCAGCGCCATACCAGCCGACGGTTCCTACACCGACAGGAGCAGCACCCGTCACGCAGACGACATATCTCTCACATCTGCAACAAACCCAGGCACAATCACCGTACTATGGATATCCTCCACATGTTGAGCAGCCGCCGCACCCTGCTTCTCATGAAAACTCCGAGAAGCTTCCTCCTAGTCAGACATTGCCCAGCGCGGTGCTGTACGATAGAGCCAGACAAGCAGCACTGAGCAAGACCAACAACCAGCAGAGGCGAGAAGGCACTACGTCAACCAGACGTCCCTGGACCCAAGAAGAGGAGAAGGCACTGATGACCGGGTTGGACATGGTCCAGGGACCTCACTGGAGTCAGATACTGTCGCTCTTTGGTGCTGAAGGGACTCTTTCAAATATACTGAAAGACAGAACTCAAGTGCAATTGAAGGATAAGGCGCGCAATCTGAAGCTCTTCTTCCTGAAGACAAACTCGGAAATGCCATACTACTTGCAAGCCGTCACTGGTGAGCTGAAGACTCGAGCACCGACCCAAGCCGCACGCAAGGAAGCCGAAGAGCGAGCGCGTATGAACTCGGAGGAAGAACAGGCTCGTGTGCAGGGAATAATGACCCTTGCCGGCGGCCTGCAACATCCGCAGCACAATCGGGCGAGCGCAACACCCGCCACCGCGCCCAGTACACCTTCTCGATCTGCAGCACACATGGCCCACCACATGGCTCATGTTACGACACCAACCCACGCCACAGTATCTGGTCCACCAGCGACACCAGCAGCTCACACCCCAGGTCACCATCAAGTGCCGGCTTCATCGCCCTACGCGGCTACAGCGGCTCAGCTTTCACAAACGCCTCATGCGTTGTCTCACACTCAACCACAAACCCCGACCCATTCACACATCCAACATCACTCTCAGCCTGGGACCCCGCAGCCACAACAACATCAACAGCAACAGCAGCAACAGCAGCATCCGCAGCAACAACATCAACAGCAGCAACAACATCAGTCGCAGGCGCATCAGCAGCAGCAAGCCCAGGAACCTGCTCAGCCTCAAGTTACTCAGCCTGTGGAGGCGGCTCGGCAGTACTCGACGGACGCGTCGGCGCCTGTCTACAGCCAGGAGAATGATGACCTGAAGGAGGCAGCACTCATGCAGAGCCTGCGCGAACTCGAGGCGTACAGCGGAAGCGCCAGTATGTCTTAGAGCGACGACTACCTGAACGCTCAATACCATTATCAACCCCATATTCTCGCCAACAGTCTAGACGGCATGATCAGTCACGACGCTGACTCCGATGCGACGATGGAACCTATGTTCGACTCTGACGCGACTATGGAACCCATGTCCGACGCGACAATGGATATCTTGTCCGATTCGACGATAGAACCCATTTTCGACTTCGATGAGACGATCGGATCAATGTTTGACCAGGACGATTGGAGCATCGACGATGTTCTTGCCGCTATCTAGGCATTGCCCTCGATTCGATGGCAATATATTTCGCCAATCTGGAGACGTGGATTAGGGATAACCTCGAGTTCCGCAGGATATCGACTACCTGCGCAGCGGAAAAACACGGAACGCGTCTCTAGATCAGCGTTTGAGTTGGTTTAGGCGCAAGAGACGTGCCGCAGCGGAGGCAGTCAGTTTTGAGAAGGAAGTAATTGTTTATAGACTTGTTACGGAGAGGCACTTGCGCGCATTTTCAGGCAATGGTGATCTGGGAAGAACCAAAAAAGTTACGGAGGGCAAAAGGGCGGCACCAAAAGCGATTTTCTTGTTTGCTCATGATACCACAAATGATTGAGGATAGGTAGGAAGGCGACGATGATGGATCGCCCGGTAAGGGACAGAAGCGCGGGTTCGTCTAGCGGCACGGAACCAAATAAAAAGCTGATGGTCACCACGAGACAAGTTCATCTATGGCGTTGATAGGTGTGAGAATACGCGAACGATTGCCATCACCAAGGCGGGATATTGTCTGCGAAAGGTCCAGCGGATGTGTGCACAACATTCAGAATGAAAAAGTGATACTCGCTTTTTTGTAAACAGAATATGCTCGACAACGGTCGACTTTCTTGCCAAGCCGAATATGATGATAACGAGGACTTTAGAGTCGGTCAACCACTTTATGTCAAGGCTGTATCGAGACATTGTCATGTCACGCATTTGGTTCTGAAATAACTTGGCGAGCAGGCTTTGGCATGCGTTCTGAAGGCACGGGGAAACTAGGCCAGGGGCCGCGGCTAACGTGCCGTGTCTGAGCTGCTTCATGAAAGCACACAATCTGCGTCAGCGGCGACGCGGGCTAGAAGTCGGAGCACCCTGCTCAGCTTCTCACAACATCGACCCGACATGGTCACAAGCACGACGGAGAAATGGCCAAGAAGGTCAAGCGGTCTGTCTCGCACGCATGTCTTAGCATTTATACCGATACTGTCTTTGAAAACCCTCCCACATACACGCCCAACCACTATCCATCTCATTCGTCTCTGTGCAAGAGTAATGCAACGCTAAAGGGGCATGAATCTGCAGTAGCCATGGTACTTGGCGTGAGCAGGAACAGTGTTTCGTGTAGCCTCGCTAGGATCCTTCTTCCCCAGGCAGTCACGCTAACCGGGAGCCTCCCTTTTCTCGCCGGTAAATCAAGACTTCCCTCCCCCTGAAGTCCGAACTCTGCCAGGACAGTCCTCAAGTCGTGCTTGTGTTACGTGGCACTGCTCACTCGTTCATACGAGTTCTGCTAGGCTAGTTCCCCTCACGTATTGTGGGGGCCATTGAGGTGATCGAGATACTGGTGCCGCTCGCCAAAGACTCTGTCGTACGTGCAGGCAGGGACGGAAAAACGCTGTGGTTGGAAGTTGTTCTTCTCGTGGGCTTGTCTCTTTTGAATGGGGAGGTGTGAGCTGATTTCTTCCTCGGGCACTGTAGGATGTAGGCTTCGGACGTGGGTCTTGAGGCTGGGCGGTGTTTCGCACTCTGTCCCACAGACCCAGCATTTCCGTGGGAGATTGTGGTGAATGAGGCTGTAGTGTTTCCGCATCTCGCCTCGCGAGTCAAATATCGTTAGACAGGTACACTCAGGCCTTGCGCTGAGTTGTTTCCGGTTTCGAGACCGTTCACCACCTCTATCAACTCTGTTCCGCAAAACCAGCATTTCCGTGGGAGATCGTAATGCTTGAGGTTGCTATGTTTTCGCATCTCATTTCTCGAGTCGAAAATGGTTTCACAGGCACACTAGGGCCATGAACAGCGTTGGGGCTTCCACCTGTGCTCGAGAAGATGGACATTCAACTTCTCTGAAGTCACGTATCTCTTGGGGCAATCTGGGCGCTCGAACTCGTACCGTGTCGCGATATCCGCCTTGCATCGCTCACTGTGAGCGTTCCGCAAATACGGGTTGTCGAACTGCCACTTGCATCCCTCGACTGTGCATGGAAACATGCATCGCGTTGCCGGGTCACGGCTGTTGCCATTATCGGCACAGAATGGCAGCGCCGTGTTGGAGGAGCATGCGTACTCGTTGATGGAACAGAAGTACTGCGCAAACTCTGCGGGAGGCGCCATGAGTACTCTCTCTTGCGCTGAGTTGTTTCCGGTTTCGAGACTGTTCACCAACTCAATGACCTCTTTTCTGTCTATAATGTCCTCTTGAACGGAGTCTAGCCTCGAGCTGATTGACTGCGGCTTTTTCCTCTGCCTGTCCGTTGAAGTTTGGGGCCGAGGTGCTGCTTTGAGTAAGTTTGGAGGCGCGCTACGCCTCCGATTCTTCCTGTGCCAGGTTGTGCGAAAAGGCCTGGCGGGCCAATATGTCCGATGAATCAATACCATTATTTTCCCGCGTTTCTTCAATCTCGCTTCGCTTGCGTTTCGGCGGCCGATACAATTCAGGTGCGAACTCTAGGTCAAGCCCGGCACTCGGAGGTAATGCCTGGCTCACTCGGTTCTGCCAAGAAACCGAAAACTTTAGGTCTCGCTCCTTCGTGATGCGGGAGGGTCTCGTCGGCGGAAGTCGACCATAGTAAGCTCTCGTCGATGTATTTGATATTACCTTCGGAGAAGACTTCAAACGAGTGCGACGACCGAAGTTCACTTGCTCTAGGCAGCCTTGAGGAGATTTGGAAGATTGAGGCTCTGGGGTGGGAGGTTGGGAGGTTGAGGGACCAGTTGCAGAGGGGGAGAAGGGAGGATAAAAAAGCGTTGTGGGCAAGTACGGGTGGGAAGCTGTCTGAGGTAGCTCGACGCCAAAGGCAAGTCCAGTGCGGCGTAGAAGGCGACGCCAGAGGCAAGTGCGGTGTAGAAAACGATACCAAAGGCAACCTCCAAATCCGCAGACTAAGAAACCCCTCCCACAACTGGTACTTGATGCGTTTCATAAACAGCACACCCCGAATGCCAAGAATGAAGAATGGAACCACAGAAACAATACACAAAGAAGTTCAACCTCCAGGCGTTCCCTCCTTCCCCCTCCTCAGCAATGATATGTTCCTGATCCCTTTGGCAATATGTTTCTCAAGTAGGAAAAACAGCAGCGTGAGTGTTGGCATGGCGCTTTTCGACCTTGGCCACGCTCTTCTGGAAGGATCGTGTTGAAATCGTACCTGAACGGGTCCAAGCCGCGGAGTCTTCGATCAAGGTTGCAATCATGAAAGTGGTAGGAATGCCAGTAGATAGCATCCGAAGTTTCTGCCATCTGGTTGCAGTCGGCCGTCACGATATCGGCCACCCTCACCTTGATGTAATCGTCAAGGTTTGTCGTTCCAAGTAGCTCGTCCTTCTCAGTAAAAGCCTGCACTGTGGGAACACTCCTTGATGTCCGAAATAGAGGGCCCGAATGGCAAAGACCCTGGTGTATATCCTTGTCTCACAGCGGGATCCTTGTTGAGCAGACCGAAGTCGCTTGTTGTCGCTCCGGAGGCTTGCCTATCTTGATGAAAACCTGCATCCTGGGAGAGAGTGCCTGATGATTCTTGAAGTAAAGAGCCCGGAAGGCGATAATGTGCGCAATGTCAAAGGGCTTCATATCATCGCGGCCGATGATCCTGGTGCACAGGATACTGCTTGAGCTCGGTGTTTTAGCGGACCCTTAAATTGGTCACAAGTCTTTGGTGTTCCTTCCCGTTGAAGGATGTGTTGTCGCGTTGAGCAGAACGAACCAAAACAGGTCAACAAGCGCGTAACCTTGGGTTGAAGGGTCGAGTTCAGCGGCCCGTTCTGAAATATATCGGCTCTACATCATCATTCTCCGACATCTTGGTCCCGGGATGCTGTAAGTAGCCATCGAGGTTGTCTTGCTCCTTTGGTGGTTTCGAGCTGGAAGGCGATGATGTGCGCAATGTCGAAGGGCGTCACATCTTCGCGGATGATGATCACGGTGCAAAGGGTGCTGCTTGAGACCTGTTTTGCGACGTACTCCTTGATCAGCCTACCGACGTCGCTGACCAATTCGCCCAAGACATCAGAAGAGATGCCCTGGCTGTTTTCGTAGATTATCGTGCCGACAAAATACGCAGCGCCCCTAATGTAGGCTTGACGCTCAAAGCTGTTTTCTGAAAGGGCCAAAAAAGAAAAGAAAAAATCAGAGGTTGATCTTCACACCTCAGGATGATCTCTGTTGTGCTCCTGTTGATGAAGTATTCCCCGTCGTATTAGGTAAGGAGTATCGATAAGTATCTTCGCAGCCAGCTTTGATATTCGCAATTTTAGTTCCTCGTCTGCTGTATTGTGCCGACATCTTGTAATGTTTATTTTTTTTTCCTCGTTGAATAAAAAAAAAAAACTTGGAGAGATTGGGAGCAGCGGCAACTATCTGAGTTCAGCGTCGGTGTTGAGAGGATTGATGAGGAAGGTACCTTGAAGGTAAGGTAAGGTAGGTAGGTAGGTAGTTGGCAAGGAAGGCAAGTGTGGAGGTCATTGGGACGGCTGAGGTATCTATCTACCTACCTACCTATATTGGAAGTAAGCTAGAGAAGCGCAGGGCTCACTCCTCGTGGTTCATGTACCTTATTGCGTGTGCTGGTTTTCCCTTCGCTGACTGTTGTGAGTAAAAACAAACTTCTATACTAGTAAACGTCTGACTCTGAATTACAAACAACACGCGCATCCGCACAAAGCTCAGACATCAGGTCAAAACACGACAATCAAATGTGACAAAGGAATGACGCACAGCTACCGTCCCAGCTGCCTGAGGTAAGGTAAAGGGTTGCACAGTGTTTGGACCGTCATGTTGCAGATCTCCAACACAGCCCACCCCACCAGCGCCAAGCACCCCGCCATGATTCCACCTGCCCCAGACGCGACACCGTCACCGACGCGACCCAAACCAACCACACAGCAAAGCCGAAAAATGTCATCGCACCAAAGGACCTTCTCACACTCCCAAAGCGCGGCGAAGGAGAAAACCTTCTTTGAGCAACAGCGCGAAGAGCTCATCGGGGAGATTGCGATGGTAAGAGCCGATCGCGGCCCAGAATCAACAAACGAAAAAACCCATCGCTGACGCAAACCAAACAAAACAGAGCTTCGAACATGTCCTGGCCAACATCAACAAGCTGAACCGCTCGCTCGAGGCCGTTATCACAGTAGAATCTCCAATTGGAAATCTTGCACTTAGGAGTGAGTTGGGCTAACGGAGTGTAACAGGTCGGGAACGAATTCTCCTCCGTCGAAGCCCTCTGGTCGCAGTTTGAAAACGTCATGGCCAAGGAACCAGAGCAGGGCAAGGAAGGCGAGGGAAACAACGACGAGGGCGAGGTAAAGAGCGAGGAGAAGTGACCAAATGATACCCACATACACACAGACATAAGGATAACGAGAACCGGCGTCAATTGTCTACACATTTTTTTCCTTTACGCCTCTTCGTGCTCCCAGGCATCTTGACGCACGTCGAAACCACCCACGAGTCTCTTACTCTCGAGGCCGAACCTGTCCCTTTACATCCTCAACAGACTATCCCATGACTGATTCTTCTCATCGAATGACTCTTCCTGTTCAGTCTTCTTCCACTTCCCTTCCAAGGCCTTGACATCCTCTACGACGTATTTCAATCCCCATATCAGACCCGAAAGGTCATTCTCTGCGAGAATCGCGGCAAGTCTGGTGACAGCCAAAGCACACTTGTTCACTATCCGTCCCAAAGTCTTCTCAGCATCGCACACCTCACTCACAAGCTCCCAATGCTTGAACCAGAACGCCTCTCCGGCAACGTGCGCCTGCAAGACCGCCGCCCTGCTGGGCTCGCCCTCGTGGCTGATCTTGATGTAAAACTCGGCCGAGCTGCACCGACACACCTCGAGCTGTTTATTCTTGAGATCGCAGATGGCCTTCCACGGTTCGTCCGCCAGATTCGCGAGCGCGCACGCCTTTTCTCTGATGCCGGCGATCTGCTCCTCGGCCTTCTCGCAGCGCCTCTTCAGGTTGTCAAACGTCGTCTTGATTGCTATCGCAAAATTCCTCAGCTTCCGCTCCTTTCCGCGCTTTTTGGTGTCGTTTTTGAAAAGACATGCGGTCCATGAGGGTTTGCAGTTCCTGGCATGCTGCGTGATGCCACTGAGGTGCTCGTCAGCCTCTTGCAGCGCTTCCCGACATCCCTTGACGAGATCTTTAGGAAGAGAGTTGCGCTCTCTTATTAAACTGTCGAGCACGTTTTCGGCGCTCAGCATTTTCTCTCTGAGGTTGGTCATGCATTGTTCGGGGTTTTCTAGAGACTGGCCAGTGGGGCCGACACGATCTGTGCAACGGTGACGGGATCGCGGGGGATCGGCGAGCTTAACCTGGGCGATGGATTCCATGACGCGTAAGGATCTGCCGTAAGTTTATTGTTGCATCAGATTGATTGATGTAGCCTTTTTGACAAAAAAAAAATCTGATTCATGACCGTCTTTCGAAAATCCCACATCCTGTTATGTGGTTTCTTAGGACCCTTTCTCCGTTGGTTCAGTGCAAACTCAGATCCTCCAACGCCCCTGGGTCACTCCGAGCCAAAACCATGGAAACATTACGTTGGAGACAGCCATAAACACCAATCACAACCATGAACCTACTTGAATTTTGATGCTTTTTGACATTTCATGTTTCCTAGCCCTGGAATGCCCTATCAAGACAGAAAACCCGATGCTACAGGAAGAAAAAAGATAGGAAAATAGAGGAGTTCCCACTGGGTAAAAGTACTGTTGGATACAGAAACTGATCAAAGTCTCTCCCGTACCCGCTCCGTTTGTGTCGTGTATAAAGGGTATGGATGAGTCTTCGCGACCCCGATTTCACCTTCCCACCCGTTTTCCCCTATATACCGTTCTTCTCCCGCACTCAAAGAAAACCACATCCCACGTCCCTGATGAAGGGAAGTCGCCCCCAGTCTAGAGTCCATCCAGCCCTAGGACAGGAGACGCCCCTTCGCTAATGGTGGCGCATGCTTTCCAGATCGTAATAGTAGCAAGTCGTGATGAGATCATGCAGATAAACAAAGTCATTCATTACGCCCTCCGCCTTCCAATGCCTTTCCGTTACAGTCGTCACTGACTTAGAGGATCTTGCAATTCCTCTTCTTCTTCTTCTTAAGAGGGCCAACGCCGACAATGCCGCCGCTGCTTCCCGGAGCGCCATGTGACGACGAGACAGCGGCCTGGGCCTCGAGATTTTTTCGGTCATTAGCGACCACAGTCAGAATAGCCTGCTCAAAAATCTCATCAACGCCCGTCATCTCCTTGCTGCTGCATTCCATGTACTGTGCGCCCATTTTGCGGGCCACAGCGCGGCCCTGTTCCTGGGTGACGGGAGTGAGGCCTTGTGTCTTGAGCATGTCGATGCATGTCTTTTTGAAGCGAAGGTCGGACTTGAGGCCCACGAGGACCAGAGGGGTATAGGGGCAGAAGTGGAGGACTTCGGGGTACCACTGTTTGATGAGGGCAAATTAGCATTAGCGGAAAAGGGGGGTTCCCCCGAAAAGGAGGGGCCGTGTTATCGGAGGGGCGCACTTTGTCCATGACGTTTTCTAGTGAGTTGGGACAATCAATCGCAAAACACACGAATATCAAGTCCGTCTCGGGGTAAGAGAGCGGTCGCAGCCGATCGTATTCCTCCTGCCCGGCTGTGTCCCATAGCGCCAGCTCCACGGTCTTACCAGACGGCGGGTGCGTCGGGTACGTGATGTAGTTTTCGAAGACGGTGGGGACATATTTCTGTGTTGCCAAAGTTAGCATTGTTTTAATCTATCTCGGTTGTCAGACCGCGTGCAGCAGGGATATCGCGGCGACAATGTCAGATGGTATGATTTTTAGATGGTTTTTTTTTTCTTGTTTCGTACCTCTGGAAAGTAGCCTTGGCTGTAGCTGATAAGCAGACAGGTCTTGCCGCAGCCGCCATCGCCGACGACCACAATCTTTTTGGAGTAGGCTGGACCTTCGGTGACATGGGTTGCGGCGCTCTCGCGCCCTGTGGAAGAGCTCATTGTGGTGCTGACGGTGCCGTCGCTGCTCCTAAGGCGCGTGTTGCGGCGGGAGGTCGTCGGGCGTCCCAAGCCGTCGTCGTACTTTTCGCTGAAGGATTGGGACGAGGAGTACTGGTGTGAGGAGCGTTGGTATGAGGACGCCATAATGCGGCAGACTCAATGTGCGGTTATGGCGCGGTGCGATGATGAGCCTTGTTTCGTTGCGCGGCCCTTCGTGTGCTTGATGCGAGTCTTGGTTGTTGATGAGAAGTGTGCCCGGGGCCGGTCGTTCGTCTGAGGTAAAGGGGTTGTTGGGGGTTGACACACGGGATTTTGTGACTTATGCGATGTTGTCTTGTTGTAGATGTTTCTCAGGGTAGATGCTGCTGCTCTGCTGTTTATGGCTGACTTCTCCAGCCTCCTCGCGGCTGCTCGTCGTGCTCTGCTTCAGTCGAATGCCGTTGAGATATGGTTCAGGCGAGGCATGCGATGCGGGTAAGGGACGTTGCGGCGTTGAATTGAGGAATGTTGGAGAAGTGGTAGTTGATCAGCTTGGGATTATGTATTGTATGGGGGTGGGTTTGTGTGTGAGATGTGGATGGGCGGGTGTGCTGTGTTCTTGAGGAGAAGGGACGGGAGCAAGGAGGGCAAGTGTAAACAAGTCGACGGGGCAACCAGCCACTTCTTGCCGGGGTGATGACGGCAGACGGGTTGCGAGCGGCCAGGCGTCGAGAGCACGCCTGAGAAAGGTGGGTCGCACTAAGGCGGATCAACTGGACCCCTGTCAAACTTGGTTCGCCCCTGCAATCTGACGTACTGGGCAGGAAACAAACGGAAGAACCGATGAGTTTATCCGGTCAAGGCGGCTTCCGGCGGGCGGCGTAGCCTCGGGAGCTGTGGTGGTCCGAGCTTCACCCCACCACCGCCTCCCTCAAAATCGCGACGTGAATTTTCGAAATCCTCGAGGGCGCGAACGCGTCAACTTTTTCTCCAGGCTCCCATTTGCCACCAGCATTGAAGTAAGACCGAGCCGAAAAGCTCCAGGAACTGCACCGCACGCAGGAGAGCATACTCGGCATCTGCTTTCGTGCATTGCCAACAGCACCAGGTGGCTCTGTGTCGCAATCGGACTACGAAATCTTGCCAGAAGAGCTCACCGCAGCCATGGCTGCCAACGGTGACGCCGCCCAATCCGAATGGGTAACTCTAGTCTCTAGTGATGGCTTCGAGTTCGTCGTCCTGCGCGAGGCAGCTATGATTAGCCCCGCGATCAAGGGCATGCTAGACCCCCGCAGCCATTTCCTGGAGGCGACAAAGGGGCGTTGCGTCTTCTCAGAGATCAGGTAAGTTTTTTACCTCTCTTGTCTCACCATCACTCCACCGCCTGAACATCAACATGATGATCACAAATTTATTTCGCTGTGTTCTTACTGACAGACCGCTGCTGCAACGGCTGGTCTGCTTGATTGCCAACTACACTTGATCTGAAACAAAATCAACATTCTTTTTCCTTCTTCCCAGCCATACATACAGCACAGATTCCCACGTTTCTTTTCTCGTGTTCTGGAAGAAGTTAACCGTGTGATTTCCCTCTCGGCAGTGGCGTTGTCCTTGAAAAGGTCTGCGAATATTTCCAATACTGGTACCGTTACCGGGACCGCGAAGACGTCCCAGACATGGACATTCCGGTCGAGCTCTGTCTCGAGCTGCTGGTCGCCGCCGACTACTTGGGCCTGGATAGTAAGACACCCAACCTCGTCCCCGCTTGTCCCAGCATTTCTGATCTGACACCCCTTACAGAACAGAACACCGGCTCTATCTGATGACGTTGATGTTGATGAAGATGTGAATTACGGCTTTTCTTTCGGAGTTTGGGCGTTGAACATGGACGCCGGAAAGATGCCATTGCTACACCATGCCGACGAATCCAAGGCGGCTTTTTTTTTTTTTCTTTTCCTAGTATGACGGACCAATGCTGTTTCGCTACGTGACGAATACCACAGATTCCATCTCAGCATATGCGTTCCTCTCCCTCACTCCTCCCTGGGTTGAACGTCTATTAGAGGTGGAAGATTGAATCCATTCCACTCACTCTGCTCGACTCATGTTCTTCCATTGAGATGTACGCTTTTTCTGTTGGAATACATCCTTTGATACGAGCCATCCCTTAGCTGAGTATAATACAAGCTTCATCGATCTCTGGTCTTCATTCTATGTGATTCCCTCCAAGTGCGATCTGGGCTGCCATCAGTGCCAGCCTCTGCCTCGGCCTCGGCCTCCTCCCCGCCCTCTACCACCGCGTCCACCGCGTCCACCTCTGTGAAAGCCCCTACCACCGCCTCGGTGCCCTCTAAACTCCCCGGCAGGTGGTCCGCGGGCCTTTCTCTCTAACCTCTCTTCTTCACTCGCGTCCCAGATGTTCTCAAGCTGAAGCAGCTCGCAAAACGCCGCCGTCTGCGGGCTGTTGTACTCAAACGGCTGGTTGGGCACTGATTCTGGATCGCCCTCGGCGTGAGGCGGCGCCGTAATCTCAAAATTGAGCGGGACATCAAGTTTGTCCTTGACCACCACGTTCTCCTCGACCCACTTGCGCTCTGCATCGATTAGCGGCACGTAGTGATCCTCGCCCAAATCCGGCGGCGGGTGAGCTGACGGGTCACCAATCTTCAAAGTCGGATGGAAAACTCGGGTGATGGCGAGCCATTCCGGGTCGTACTGCAGACGGAAGGGTCGGGTGGGTGCCGCTTGGCTCGCAGGTAGGACATTGTGAGGGTGCACTTCGAGGAGCTGTAGGAAGTTTCGACGGGGAAGGCATTTGTCGAGAGCCAAGAAGTTGACTTGCTTATTTGTGATTGTAGGCGGGACGGGCTGGCCCGGTGTTCGTTTTGGCTGAGGCTTAGGGCGGGCGAATGAAGCGGGAAGTTGAGCGCGCAGGTCCTCGGACACGGTGTTCTTGCTGGGGCCTTCACTAGCTGGTTTCTCTGCTGCCGCTGGCTTGTCGTCATCGCCACCGTCGTCGAGGTCGATCTCATTGGGATTTCCTGGAGCAACAGCAGGGGCATCCACAACCTCCTCATCGCCGTCCAGGTCGATTTCGTCGGGGTTTGCCTCCTTAGCAGCCGGAATAATACCTGCTGAACCAGCAACAGCAACAGCAACAGCATCAGCATCGGGCGCGACGCTCTCCTTCTTCGCAGCCGCACTCTGATCTTCGTCCTTGTAAATCTTCAACGCGGCATACTTGCAATGCAAATGCGCCGAAAACCAATGCGGCGGCCTCAACCGATCACACACATACTCCGCCGCCACGTTCCCCAGCGTCCCGTCGTTGGAGTCCCTCTCGAAATCCGGCTTCATCCTCCACAGAGCCTTAGCGTCACCCCACTTCTCGATGCCCCTCGGCCAGTCATGGCTGACGCCGACATCGACCTGCTCTCTCAGTAACAGCAACTTCCTCACATCCACCTCCCTCACGTGATAGAAGCTCTTGATCTCGTCCGGCCCCATCGGCAGCCGTTCGTGGTGCGTTTTGCGGTAGTCGAAACCCTTCCAGATCCCGCTCATGGCCGCGATGCGCAGCGGTCCGAGCCGCAGGACGTTCGCCGCGCCCAGGTAGTAGATGTTGGGCGCCGCCCAGCCGCCGTAGTAGAGCTCCCACAGGTGCGCCGCGGCCTCGTGGTTGCCGGCCGCGAAGACGGTCAGGTACGGCGCGGTGCGGCGCCCGGCGTAGTACTCCCAAAAGTCACCGAGCTCGCGGTACTTTGCGGGCACGGACATGACGGTAAGATCGGCCGCGTTGCGCGCGGCCTGGAAGTCGCCACCGATGATGAGGATGTCGACACCATCCCAGCCGCGGGCCGCGCAGGAGGCGGCGATGGCGGCGTAGATTGCATTGAGGGTGCCGTGGCCCTGCGAGTTTGTCAGCGAGTGTTCCTAGTTGCATTCTGAGGGACAAAAACGGAAAATCCTTACGCAGCCTTCAACAGCGACACGAACGCCGTTTGTTTCAAATGTTTGCGTGGCCATTGGGAGTTGGTCACCGTCTGGTTGTTGTTGGGCGGAGGTTTGGTGGCATTCGGCCGTGCCCGCGAAAATTTCATCACAGTACGCAGGCACGAGGGATCAACTTGAGTTCTCTTAAATGTCGTTCCACAGATTTTGTCCAGAATTTGCGCGCACTTCCAATTGTAAGTTGTAAGAACTTCAATCTTATTTTAGGATCAGCGGTGAACGCGATTTGCGTGTAATTCAAAAGTTGGTATTCATTGAATCATTAGGAACTACTGATTATATGCTCATCGCTTGGGCACGCTGATGCTCAAGGTAAGTAACATCAATAAGAACATCGAGAAGAATTTTGCCGCCATTGTCTCATCTACTATTGCTCATAAAAATTGAGCAGCTTCTTCGTTCCAATCTCTCATATCATATCATTTTGTAAGTGCTATCCAGCGCTTGGAACCCAATCAAGCCTTAACCCACAACCCTCATGATCCTTATTTTCTGCACCAGCAAAACGCATGACCTCATCAACTTTCGTATCAAGCAGCTTGCTAACTAAAAGTTCCTCAAACATGTTTCTGAAAGATGAGGCAAGTTCGAATATAAAGGCGTACGTTATCATCTTTTCCTCACCGCCGATCAGGACGAGTATGCACTCACTGCCTCTCCAACCACTGATGGAGTTGATAATGTTGGCGGCCTTGGCAAAGGGCTTCATTATGCTAATGGACCACATAAATCAGTTCATAGCGGTTTACATATTTGTGAAAAGTGAAAACACACCGGCGTCGGTCATCTGATCGCCGTAAAAGGCCTGTCTTACGAGGAAAGAATGAGAGAGGGGAGTTCGGGTGCCAGCCATGGAATAGCGTGCGAATGTAACCAAGGCTCGAACATGGCCCAGTTCGCGTAGACTCGGTGTCTGAGCTTGGGTTAAGCGCAGAGCGCCGCAGATCCCACAACTTCTCCCGCCGCAAAGCCGGGGACTGCCCGAAGAAGTGCAAGGCCATTCATATGAGCTTCTGGGCAGATAGGATGCCTCGACAGAGGCCACCAGTGCTGGAGTATCTTACGAGGAGGATTTCACTCCCTTGCCTCTCTTGGACCCACTGAATGGCGGCGATGGCATCATTTGACAGCTTTATTTGGCGGTAAAGAATGCCATCTTCAGGTATGAAGGATGTCGGCTGTTTCCCTTAGCCGCGAACGGAGACGCCGCAGTATGGGATGTCGTGCCTCGTTGGGTACCTACTGCATGTACTCGGTCCACAACCAGGCGGCCCCCATGCACTCGTGGATAAAGAAGACGGGTGTTTTTGATGTCTTTGGGATGGTCACCTGGTTGAAGAGAACTTCGATCTTTGCTCACAGTACCCAGTGTCGGCTTAGACCCTCTGGAGCGGCGGGGGGCTCGCCGAAGGGTGCGGTTCAATAGATCCATTGATGTAATAAACGCAAGTCGAAGATACTCATGCCTAAAACGTGGTGAGGAAGTTTGATCCAGCAAGATATTGGAGAAGTAATACCACAATAATCTGCAGCGTTCTCGACGTAGAGTGGAGTAAGTCTGTGATGAGGCAGCACTTGCTGGACTCTCAGATATGATAAATGATCTCAACCCTAAGTACGCTGAGACAATCAGCTCCGAGGCGCCATGTGAGCCACGAGCTGACAAGTCAAGGCCGTTGACCCCCGATGCGTTTTCACACTCTTGGCTGGGACTTCCGGGGACGGGAGCCATGTAACCACGGCATCGGCCGTCGTCGCCAACTGAACCACCTAGGAACCCTGTGGCTGAGGAGGTTGTACTAGGCAAATGTTGGCCAATAAGCGGAGGATGCCCCGGGATCCAGGGCGCCAGTGACTCCTGTATCGATGCGTGACCATTTGAGCTCTAGAGATTGAGGCTTTCAAATGGCGGTGGCTGCGGCGTCCGGAGAATAACGCGGCGACAGAGCTTCACTTGGCAGCTTGGACGATGGACGTGAACTTGCGCTTGCAATTGATCCTCTCGGGGTTTCGTTGAATTTGAGTCTCCTAACCTAGGACAAATTTCCGATCATATAAACCCGCACTGGATGACTTCCACCGATAAAATGGCTGGTTGAAGTGCCTGGCGGCGAGATAATTGAGACAAGATTAGCACGCCGGATTTTGGGTTGCATCCCTCGGCGGTGCCTTACAGTGGACCCGATGATTTTCCGACCGCCTCAAGCCTACTGTACTCCAGCCTCAGGTACCTCACACACTGTGCCACCGCCTGAAAATTGTCAGGCAGGGAACAACAAGGAGCCTCGCGATCGCAGCCTCGACTGCGCAAACCCATCTTCCTCATCCACACATTACATGGGCCAGTTCTCCCCTTCGAACCGCCCACCATGAGCGTCCGTATACCCTCCATTCCCTCCTCTTGCTTAATAGAAAAACTAAACATTGTTCGCATAGTTCGTGCCGATTAATCCGCGGCCTATGCTGCAAGACCTGTACGTGCGCCCACCGTCCGCGCTATGCAGCTCCTCATCCCAGCGGAGCCATTCTACAGCTATCACGACCGAGACAGACCAGGGCAGTCTGCTAACTTCTATCGCAGCGTCGACAAGGACGTCGTTATTAGACTCAAGTGGGGCGAGACAGAGTACAAGGGCAAGTTGGTCAGCATCGACAGCTACATGAACATCCAGCTCAGCGGAGCCGAGGAGTACATCGATCAGAAGATGACTGGGGCTTTGGGCCAAGTTTTGATCCGGTATGCAATATTATCTCTCACTGGTGTGACGTTTGCGCTAACACACTCTTAGGTGTAACAACGTACTCTGGATCCGCGGCGCGAAGCAAGGCGAGAACGGCGATGTCAAGATGGAGGGTTGAGCCAACAATCGACGAGCGGAAGCACCTACACGCCTGGACCCGATCGAGTAGCTGGCAAAGGGCAATACGACCGGATTACAATGGAGCATTTGGGGAAAACGTTTTTCAGGGACCCAAAAAGCTGGTGATCATGATGAACCGTTGTTCTCCTCTTAAACGAATACCCACGATTCTCGCTGCGCAACGGGACGACAAGACCCGCAGCGGTTATAGAGATAAAACAACGCTATGGCCACCTGTGCCTTCTATATCTCGATACTACATAAGACAAGCAACCTTGCGACTACTGCAAAGATCCGATGACGCCACCTTGATACGCTGTGTCTCGCTGATCCAAGTGTACGCCTCGATGAGCCACTCGTACCACACCCTGGAGTCGTCTGTTTGCCGCCACATTGTAACTTCTAACTCAGTGTCGGCTGGGAAGTATATGGGTGTCTGTGACAGTTAGTGACTGTTGAATGCTATCATGTGGAGTCGCTTACCTTGATAGGGAAGAAGATAGGGAACCAAGAGATCATATCCTTGCTCTTGCGGTCTATCAACTCGGGATGCGTGCTGATCTCCACCTTTTCCTTATTTCCGGTCTGAGGCGAGTACAGAACCGACTCAAAATATCCGGCCAGACCGTGAATAACACCCCTTGTACGGCAGACAAAGGTGAGGTGGCAGTAACGAGAGTTGTGGTCATTCGCACCAACAGCACCGGCCATACTTCCCCCACCACCGCCCATAACACCACCGGCCCGGCGAGTTTCTATCTGCTTGAGGGTAGCCTCGGAAACCGGGTGAGTGAACTCCCACGCCTGCTGGAAGCGAGGGTGTTCCGGTACGCGCTGTGCGGCGAAGTCAATGGCAAAGAGGCGCACCACCCAGGGGGTATCAAAGGCGTTGGGCTCGGTGGGCAACCTCGTAAGCAGGTCGGCGTAGATGCGCGGTGTCGCGATAGGGCTCATATGCGCCGTATACGATTCGGGAATGGAGATTCCGTGAGGGGCGAGGACGTGCTGAACACCATCCAAGCACTCGGGAGAAAGCTCGTTGTCTGCAAAAGAGCCGAGTAGCTCCGACACCAAAATATCGACCTTTCCGTAAATAGGGTTGTTTTCGGGAGTGCCAGAGACAAGGGGTCCCTTCCACGCGCGCATGTCCGTCTTGACGACAGTAACCTTTCCGCCCCAGATGTTCTCATTTTGTCGGAGTAGGTAGACGTACGCATTAGGGTTTTTCTCCACAGCCCAGACCTGAACAGGAACTCCTGTTGCTTCGCTTGCCTTCAAAGCTCTAGTCACGAGAGGCCCACGACCAGAACCCACAACAGCGATGACTACAGCACCATTGTTCGACGAAGTTGCTCGGCCAAGTTGGTGCCACTCGGCCAGTGCCCCGACGCAGGCGGCCTCGTACTGGTTGTACTTGACGGGGTCACCCTCAAAGACCTCGTACGTCGCGGATTCGAGGTTGTCGGACAGAGGCTGTAACGGCGACTGCAGCCAATCCTGAAAGCTAGTAAGAGTTGACTGTTCGAGATACGAATACGGGGGCTGTTGCATTTCAAGCCACTTGAGATAGGCGACGTAGGTTCTGAAGGTCTTCATGGAATCTGCGCCTTGCTGACCAGAATAAGCCTCGCCTAGGCTGGGGAAGTCTGCCGCAGTAGGGACCTGGTTGCCCAGCGTAACGGTCTGGACCTGGGCTTCTGCGGTGAGCGAAGCTGGGTCAGGACCGACATTATGGAGGAGGAGCCAGGGAGCGTTCTTCAGACGCATGAGGGTGAAAATCATCTCCTGGTGCGCCTTAGGCAGAGCGGGATGTCCGCCTCTATTCCTTTGAAAGGCATTTGGACCGAGAGACAAGAAATGCAGAGGCTCAGTAAACCATTTGTCTTGAAGCTCCTTCTCGGGCAGCACTTTGGGAAGTCGGATAGCTGCAGACAACGGTTAGTCCCTGGGTGCATGCTTCCGTTTGGGTGAGATGCTCCATACCAACGTAAAGACGCATGCTGTATTCGCAAATACTGCGGATAGAGTGCCACGAGTCCCAAGCGCTGTAGATGTCGATGTTGTCATCGCTGACAGCGCCATGCGCGTCTGAGGGCAGAGCTGAAAGAAGTTCAACAGTCTCCTCCAAGTCCGGCTCGCGGTACATAGGCATATGGATGATGAAGTTCAAGCGGTTGGCGATGTTCATAGCCTCCAAAACGGCTCGGGCATACTGAGAGACACCCTGGTTGCCGCCATTCTTGGAGGCATCCCGCCTTAAACCTGGCACGATGATGCTTCTTACTCCACAAAAATTAGCGTAGGCAACCTCGAGATTCAGAACCTGGCGAGATATGCTCGCAATGACCGGGTCAGTCGAAGCCAGGTCGATCCAAGGGCTGACATAGGCGATATAAGTCGTCACCGCATGGCCGGGAAACAGCGAGGTGTCCGCGGGCGTCAGGGGTGGGACGACGGCATCCGCCAAGGAGGCAGCGCCAATTCTAGCCTTGAGGAGGTGGCTCAAGGCGAGTTCCTTAACTCGAGCATGAAAATGGCCATTGGTTATGGGGGTGGTTACAAAGCTGATCTGATGCGAGGTTTAGTGAGGGTTAAGGTCAGGGTCCAGGGCGACTTACACCAGCATTGATGAGCTGGCCATACTGAAGATCATCCAGAGGCTGTTGTCTGCTTGGATCGTGCTGGCCAAGGCTGAAAACTGGCCTGTCAGGGATGTTGTAGGTGCCGTTGTCCATGGCTGACGATAGAGGGGCTCCTCTTTGCTGAGCTGCCTGGCTGCTGTAGTTTATGAAAGGTGTAATTGCTCGGCGCACAAATCACGGCAGCTAGGTGGTAAAAAGCTGCCTGAATAAAACCCTGGCGCTCCCGTCGGAAGAATGCAAGAAACAAAAAAAAAAAAAAGGGTTAGCAATTCATGCTCGGGAGAGACGAAAACCAGAACGGGCACAATAAACAAAGGCAGCTCAGTCCGTCCTTTGCAGTGGGATGACTCCAGCGTGATGTTGTGTAATCTGGGAAGTCAGGCCGTTGTTGCCCCTCCAAAGGTAAAAATGCACCAGATTTTGTGAGCTGTGACCCGGTGCCATTAGTTGTACTTTCATGCACGATGAGCCAGGACCCTGAAGGAAGCTGTGGGGGACAGTGTCCGCTACGCTGTCAGGAGGATGCATCCAATGCTAAATTCCTCCTATCTAGGTGTAAGAAGCGATTTAAAATGCCTGCACTGATGTACGTTCTACAACATGCTAAGTTGTCTTCAATGAACTAGGTCTAATAGCAGTTTTTACAGATTAATATCCAGTAGAACATCCAAATTCTGTCAATGACATAAGCGTCCACCTCTGAGACACCACAATCCTCACCCACAGTGCGATGTTTGCCTCCCACATTATCGTCGTGCATAAGCTTGTCTTATCTTATCATCCCACTATCCCATTGGTCTGTGCAGCAATTCCACCCAAATTTTTGCCGCAACAACAAAAAGTTTCCCAGAAGGCCCACTTGAGACTAAACCGCGTCTTCGAGCCCAGCCGTTGTCGTCGTCGCAGACGAAACACTAGGCGCAAACTCATCCTCATACCTCCCCATTCGACAACCCACCGATCGCGGCCACAAGCACTGCCTTTTTATATACCACACGATGGCGGACATCGACTCCAAAGGCGGCAAGCGCCTCAGCGCCGACCGCGAGGGAGCTTCGAGGAAGAAGGTCAAGCAGGAGGAAGCCGAAGACGAGCCGAAGTACAATCCCTATCTCGCTCACATGAAGGAGGAGAACGGCGGCCGCCCCGATGGCGCCGTTGAACCCGGTTCCCCATTCGCCGACTTCAAGCAGCGCGCAACCACGGCGAAGCAGGCTGAAAAGGTCGAGGACCTTGATACCAACGCCTTCACCGGACGCCCTCACTCGCAAAAGTACTTCCAGATTCTGCAGTCCCGTCGCGACTTGCCCGTTCACAAGCAAAGGTCCGTCTGCCCTATGCCAACCTGACGATACGTCTAGGAAGCTAACATATACTAGAGAAGAGTTCCTCGCGAAGTACCACTCCACCCAGATCCTGGTCTTTGTCGGTGAGACCGGTTCCGGAAAGACGACCCAGATCCCCCAATACGTTGTGTACGATGAGCTCCCCCAACTCAACCGCAAGCTGGTCGCCTGTACCCAACCCCGTCGTGTCGCCGCCATGTCCGTTGCCCAGCGTGTTGCCGACGAGATGGACGTCACCCTCGGTGAGGAGGTCGGTTACAGCATTCGATTCGAAGACATGACGAGCCCAAAGACCATACTCAAGTATATGACCGATGGTATGCTTCTTCGTGAAGCCATCCACGACCACGAGATGTCCCGCTATAGCTGCATCATCCTCGACGAGGCTCACGAGCGTACCCTCGCTACCGACATTCTCATGGCCCTGCTCAAGCAGATCGCCGCTCGCCGCCCTGACCTCAAGATCATCGTCATGTCCGCCACCCTTGACGCCCAGAAGTTCCAGCGCTACTTCAACGATGCGCCCCTCCTCGCCGTGCCTGGTCGTACTCACCCCGTCGAGATCTTCTACACTCCCGAGCCAGAGCGAGACTACGTCGAAGCCGCCATCCGGACGGTACTTCAGATCCACGCCTCCGAGGGCGAGGGAGATATCCTCTTGTTCCTGACGGGTGAGGAGGAGATTGAGGACGCCTGCAGGAAAATTAACCTCGAGGCCGATGAGATGATCAGAGAAATCGACGCCGGTCCCCTGGCCGTCTACCCCCTATATGGTACCCTGCCACCGCACCAACAGCAGAAAATTTTCGACAAGGCCCCGGCTCCTTACAAGAAGGGTGGTCGTCCCGGCAGAAAGGTCATTGTCGCGACGAACATTGCCGAAACCTCCTTGACCATCGACGGGATTGTCTACGTCGTCGACCCGGGCTTCAGCAAACAGAAGATCTACAACCCCCGTATCCGTGTCGAGTCTCTTCTCGTCTCCCCAATCTCCAAAGCCTCCGCCCAGCAGCGAGCCGGTCGTGCCGGTCGTACCAAGCCAGGAAAGTGCTTCCGCCTCTACACTGAGAATGCTTTCAAAAAGGAGCTCATCGAGCAAACGCACCCGGAAATCCTGCGTTCCAACTTGGCCAACACCGTACTTGAGCTGAAGAAACTCGGCGTCGAAGACCTCGTCCACTTCGACCTTATGGATCCCCCTGCACCAGAGACAATGATGCGCGCCCTCGAGGAGCTGAACTACCTCGCTTGCCTCGATGACGACGGTGAACTGACAACACTAGGCTCTCTCGCCTCCGAATTCCCTCTCGACCCTGCTCTCGCCGTCATGCTCATCTCCTCGCCCGAGTTCTACTGCTCCAACGAGATCCTCTCAATCACATCCCTCCTCTCGGTACCGCAGATCTGGGTCCGTCCCGCCGCCCAGCGCAAGCGTGCCGACGAGATGAAGTCGCACTTCGCTCACCCAGAGGGCGACCACCTCACTCTCCTCAACGCCTACCACGCTTTCAAGGGCCAGGCCAATGTCCCCGGGGCTGACCCCAAGAAGTGGTGTCACGAGCACTTCCTCTCTTTCCGCCACCTCAGCAGCGCAGACAACGTCCGCGCCCAGCTGAAGCGTATCATGGAGACACACGGGCTCGAGCTCGTCTCTACCCCGTTCGAGGACAAGAACTACTACACAAACATCCGCCGCGCGCTCTTGTCGGGTTTCTTCATGCAGGTCGCCATGAAGGAGTCTTCTGGCAAGGTTTACCGCACCATCAAGGATGACCAGGCCGTCATGATGCACCCCTCAACCGTCCTCAAGACCGACTACGAATGGGTCCTCTACAACGAATTCGTCCTCACTTCCAAACAGTACATCCGCACCTGCACCGGAATCAGGCCAGAGTGGCTACTGGTAAGCAAGAAACCCGGTTCAATCCCACCTCCCAAATGCGTCGCGTTAGCTCTCACATCCCTTGTTGCCTCCCTTGTTCGTTTTTCTGCGTAGGAAGAAGATCCGATCTCACTTCGAGAATCCCCTCAAACCCCTGTTCCGCATGCTTCGACACTTACCTTGGTGCCATCACATCTCACCGTTACATTCGACACACCTCCTTCTCCAGACGAATGAATGCTGACCTTTCTCCGCACTGCAGGAAATCGCCCCCATTTACTACGACCTTGACACCTTTGAGAAGGGCGAAGTCAAGACCGCACTCTTGCGGGCATCGGAGAAGAAGCGCAGAAAGGAGGCCATGAAGAAGGGCCGGTGAAAGATCATGATCTCCCCTGGGCGATGATAAACGCTGCAAGTCGCCTTGGCCCCTGTCAAAGACTAGGGTGCGCGGGCGAGTTCCTTCAGAAACGATAAAAAATGCGACAGCAATTGCAAGAAAAAAAAAGGCCGAGGACCAGCAGCAGCTCGCGATCGAGACTTCCAATGAACATGTTCTCCGTCGGTGGGGCTGACCGGTATTTTGGCTATTTTGGTGTAGAACCTCGACGACGTGGAGGTGGAGATTTTCTCTCATACCCAATTACTCGCTACCTGGAAAAACAGGGCACATGTGCGCGCACAAAAGCTTAGATAGAGAGACAGAGAGAGAGAGCACCGTGTCTCGTTGTATCAAAACCCAGTAAGACTGACTCTCCAAGATGAGCTGGATAGGGTTTCCGGAGACGAGGGTGGGCGGAGATTCCGTGACTACTTTTCTCTCCCTTTATTTATTTAGTTTTTCAAGACGGTCAGAAGAGACTTAGAAGAACATGAAGAGAGTGGCAACGGCGTCGGCGTGGGGTTTCAAAACAAAAACGTAGTACATGTTCAACGGCTTGACGCAAACGTCTTTTGTAATAGGACCGCTTTCCTCGGTGTGTTCCCTCTGCCCCATACAACCTGTGCTAGGATTTTGGTATACTTTGACAACTTTGAGAATGCAGTCTGACGAGAGACGCACAGCTGTTGAGGAAGAAATTGATTCGGCAGATGCTAGATGTGACGGGTCATTCCGGCTATCGTGGGGCTAAAAGGCGCCTACGGACTGACTCTGTGTGTGTGTGTGTGTGATTTTTTTTTTTTGGTTTTTTTTTTCTTTTTTTTTTTCTTTTTTCCCTTTTTTCCCCCTCCATCTTTCTTTCTTTTTCTTTCCCTCCATTTTCAAGAAGAGGAAAGGCCCCACGATGACGGCTCGACCGACGGCGCGGGGATCATGCCGAGCGTCGCATCCGGACAGGCTGGCTACACCTGCCCTTCCTTCTCGTTTTCTTTTTTTTCTAGCAGTCCACACTTTCTGCATATTCCCCGTGGAGGCCGGCAAGGACTTTTTTTTCCCCAAGATTTCCCATACACGTGACACGCGCGTGGTTCAATGACACCTCCACTCGTTCCCGCCCCCGGCCCCCCTCTCACCCTCCAACCCTCACCCTCCAATCCTCACTGCCACCACTGGTGGGGTCGGGTCATGTATTGTGCAAGTTCTTGTACTGCCTTGTCTACCGACCTCCTTAGGCACTCACCCTCCAACCCTCACCTTCCATTTCCCGCCCAAGGGGGCAAAGCCAGAACAAAAGAATAGATAGTTTTTTTTCTTTTTTTTTAATATATATATATATAAAGGGGCCTTTGAAGCGTGAGAGAGAGGCAGCCTGTGTGCTGTAAATGGTAAGCGATGGGGCGGTATATGCAAGTCGCGAGCTCGCCACTATTCAGGTGAGAGGAGCCGGCTGTGATCATGACCCAGGGAATGTGGAAATGTGGCTCCTAATTAAAGTATCCGCAAGCCCAGTAAAGAATAGAAAAGGTCTACAATGAAAATAGCCCAAGTGAACCGCAGCAGTAGCAGCAGCAGTGGTTGAAGATGAAGGAAAAGCTGGATATGCAACTTGCCGTACGTGCTTGCATCCCATGCCGCGGCCGCTCTCGGTGTAACCTGTCTTCTCTAAGACTCTAACTAGGCTGGGGTACTCCGTACGTTAGGTTGCAGAACATTCGGAAATGTGCTTTTGCTGTCATTTCTTCTCGCCCCCTTGCACTTTCGCCCGTACTGCATAGTAGACGTCCCGGGCTTATTATCCTCGCGCGCTAAGGTACATCGCCAGTATAGCGACGGTGATATTGTTCAAGCCTCCTGCCCGGCCGGCGTCCGCGGGGGCGACTGCGGACCTCTTAGGTGCAAATTCCCTGCCAATAGGTCTGGCTACTCTCGCGCTGGCACGTACATGAAAATCGTGCCACGATGACGGCTGCATATCTTCTTAGCGTGAAGAAGTGAACCGTGGGGGGCCGGGCTGGGGGCTGAATGTCGTCCCCGCCCTTGTGAATCGGAACAGTTGTGTTTTACAGGGTTAGCCTTGACATTCAAATCCTTTTTTTTTGTGGTGGGGGGGCCCCAATCCCTGTGCTCCATCTCACCATGTAAGAGAGTCACGATCGCTGACTAAATGGACTGTCGTCCATGTAAACGTTGGGTTGTCAATATCGAAGATTGGGAAACTGACAGGAGAGAGAGGAAGGAAAAAAAAAGGAATCAGAAACCTGTTCGTCCGGTATAGCGGCCAATGATTGTGCAGTTCCGACTCATTCTAGCCGATCGAGTTGGATTGCGGATGACTCGCAGGGCGATACGGAGTATGCTCCAGCGAAACAGAGGAAATGGTTTCAGACCAATGGCGCCCAATACCCGACACAGCCTTGCCAAGCGTGCTTCTAACAGTTGCAGAAGACTCGGCGGGCCCAAGGTGGAATGTGTGTGACCTTTGACCGTTGTCAGGGACGGGACCGGCCCAAGACAACAAAGCCGTTGTCTGTTGATGAGTGTCGCATCATCCCTCCGTTCGGGGTCTTACGTAACCATCCGGACGACATGATTGATGGTGCATATTCGGCACGCGAGTTATGGAACGGCATTTGAATCACACCCTTGATGATATCGAAAGACGATCGCGTCGAAAACGTGCGTTGTTGAGCAGTCAGAGGTCAGGCACTGCGACGCCAACAGATAGTATTGGAAGGGGGCTTTTTTTGCCCGCAAAGCGGGTTTCGTCCGGCAATCTGTTCCTGTTTTTGACTTGAGCAGCCACGTAGGCAAATGCTGGTCCGAGATGATACCCTTCTGGTGCCTTTTGCCACCCATTTTCAGCCACAAGGGGTTAATTGCACTTTCTCGATAATCTGAGAACTGTGTCATCTCTCAAAATCGTACCCTGCTTAGTTGGTGGCTTGGATGTATAGGCGGTGAGGAAGTGGAAGGAGGTCCGTTCAAGTGCTGAAGGCACCGTCAAGGGAAAGCCAGCTGTACGCGAGACCTGGAGCAATCACCCACATCTTTTTCCTGGCCCTGTGGGTGGGCTCTCACGCAAGCCCACGAGGCAGAAGATCTACTCCGTAATGTCCCGCCTGACTCGCAAATGGTATTGCTCGTCGTCCCGATGCGAGACTCTTCTCTTACGCCACCGGCGATATCACAAACCAAAACCCACTTCGTGTATCTACTTGAGCCAGATCGTCGGAGCCATCTCGGACGCCGTCATCTCGATACGCCTCGTTCTATGCGAGGAAACGGCGCGGTGAAGCCAGTAACACGCAAGAACGGCGACGTCGGCGAGCTTCGGTGCGAGGAATTGTCTCGCTGTTGATTCCAGAACGCGCCACAATCAAGACGGGCCATTCAGAGAGTCCACTTGGAAGCCTCGAAGCGCAGAAAATAAAACACAAAAAAAAGGGGCAACTCACCAGCCTGGACAATCCGAGGTGTCTTCGAAAGCTCGCTACTTTGCAGATCGCCCTAACTCACCCTCTCCCGCCGGTTAAAACATGCAGATGGCGGAGCCTTCTTCAGCGTATGTGTGTGCGCGAGGATCCCGATGTCGGTTCCGTGGGCGTACGTTTCTCTGTCGCAGGAATTACAGACTGCGTCCGAAGCATGCGTATCAGCATGCAGTGAAAAAGGCCAACACCGTCATTCATCCAGAGTCAAGTATCCGTGGTCACCGAGTTGGAACAATTGATGAACAACGAAGAAGTACCTCAGCGTTCCGGTTCTGCAAAGTGTCCGCCGCTCAACAGCCCATGCAGAGCTGCCTTTTGATCTTTATGAACGGGAGCCGTCTTGCCCCCCCCCTGAAGCCTGGGACCGTCTCAACTATGCCACTTTTTGCGCCCACCAGCCAGGACAGCGGAGTTTCGTCGAGCTTGTTGTCCTTGGCCCGGAGCCGAAGCACACCGAGCTGACCCAAATCCCTGGCCAGGATGCAGCGGCCGCTAAGGTAGGAAGTTTCTGGTCCCGTTTAGCATGGCCACGCACCATATCAGTGCCGCGGGTCCCGGGAGGTCGTCAACAATGGATTCCCTATGCTGCCTCTCGCCTCCTCGTGAGGAGCAGACTGCGCAACAGCCATAGAGCTCTTTGCAAAAGTTGGTCACTGAGGTATGCCTGCCAGTGCACCAAGTCGCTTCGGCACCTCGATGTACTTTGCGGGTTGCAGAAACGATGCCCGGATGCCGTCTTGCTGAGGCTAGTTTCTTCTCTCGTTTTGGCTTCTTGCTTCTACGCAACTAGAATTCCAGTTGATCTTTACCAACGTCGGGACGCGCTCCGGAAACCCCCCCTTCCCCCCTTCAAAGGTCAGAATGGGATGAGCGGGCCCCTCCTTGGCGGGGGAACAGAGAGCAAAAGTGCCTTTGTTGACACCATGTCTTTCAGCGCCTCCCGCATGTTGGGAGGATATCGGCCGGTGCTGGGACACCCAGGCCTTGCTCACACTGTTATGCATGGGTCTCTGCGCCCGAAATCCACGAAGCAATATGCACCGCGAAACTCCCTCCGCCTAGATGTGCCCTCAGAAAGCGTGCTCCATTGAATCGAGAAATCTCTGCGAGGGTTTATTTTGCCCACTCTCTTCGTGGCTCTGCATGTCGTACCTACGGAGTATGTCGACATGTTCCAGTTGTATGCATACAGCCGGGTCCAGAACAAAGGGTTCCGTTCTGGCACCGTGTTCTGTGTCGCCCATCACTGCTGTTCCTGCTAACCTCAGGGGAATAATGCCTCTTCGGAAGTAGATTGGAAGTTACTGTTGACGAGGTCAGGGCGGTTGTCGGACTTCTTTCCAGTTGTGAACACTGTCGACTTGAAGCTCCGGGAGTCCAAACTTCGTCCCAAGAAGAGACTATCCCAGGATCCTAGTCGCCCATCTTCGACCTGCCCTCGCTAAGCTACCTCCTGGTGTATGTGTAACGCCTGTTAGCCTTTCTGAAGGAAAACTGCCGAGTCGGCTGGCTGTCGTGACAGCCCCGCGTCCCGCCTTTGGCGACCGAATGCACCCAAGGACCAAGGAATCTCCTTACGTCTCCACTCTCCCCTAAGACCGACCTCGGTGACTTGGTTCACAAGCCAATGGGGACCTCTTGATTCGAGCTCTGGGAAAGCCGTAGCGGCGCAAAGATCACCAGCAATCAGCCACTGATACATTAGGACACTGCCCGCGAATACCAGAACCACACCATTCGATGCTATTACGACGTCCTGGCTAGCGTCAAAGAAGCGTTCGGGCACGATCGACTTGGCTGAGATTTGATCAAAGGCCCCAGTCCTTCGTTTACTTCGTACAGCGTAATCGACAGGGTGTTCTTCTTCACCGGGTCCGATCGAGCCTGTCAAGCCGTCCAGAGTCTCTGCAGGATTGTCCAAAAGCATATGGCGTTCTCAACCACCGTACGTGGGTGTGAGAAACCACAGTCTCCCTGCTACAGCTCTTTCAGGAGTAACGCTGGAATAACAATTTATAGCCGAGATAGAAATAAATTTCGACCGGGCTGAGACGCTGTCGCGTTCATTCGCGTTCTGTTGTGGAAGACCAGGTATGTAGGAATTGCAGTTCTCGTGCTCTGCGCCAGGGATTCGAGAGAAGGCGGCCTGATCATATGCCAGCCAAGCCGTAGTGACTTTTTTTGCAAGCTGGTGTATGCAGCATATTGCATGTCCTTCCCAACAGAGCAGTCACTTCAGTCTTATCTCGCTAGGCGCGTCCTCTTGCTTCGCTACAGGAGCATACTGTACTGGCGTCGAGAATTGACTTCTTCCTGTTGACGAACCTTTAAGCCCCACACACAACAAGCCGGGAATAATCAGTACTGTTTCCCAGGCTGCGATGCTGAATAACGGGGCCGCGCGGACAGAGACAGTCTCACTTGATCTAGCTCCCGGTGCCATCTGAAATGTGGGAGGAAGCCGTTACCGCGTGATGAAAGGGACTCCAGCGAAGGGAAGCGGTTTCAAGCGGAGTAGTGAAGACTTTGGTCGCTGCGAGAGCCTTGAGGAGAGGCCCGTCCCACCTACTGTAGGTAGTCTGCTGGAAATACCCGAGGGGTCGTCGTCAAACATGTGTCGACCGGCGTGCTTCCCGACAACTTTTTGTCCCACAGTTTCCCGCTCTTCTTGACTGCTTATATGATGGCCCTGGTTTATATCATGACCCTGGTTCTGCACGGTGACTGCCATACGCGGGCACTGCCGAGTTGATCCTGGTGCAGGTTTAAGGTCGAGGTGACAAAGAAGGCATCACGAGCGCAACTGTTGGTAGACCACACCCTGTCTCCAAGCCGCTAGTTCCATGCAGTAGCATAATTATATGTGTCCAGTTTGTCGCGCAGCCTTTAGAATGAGGCTGGTACACGAATCGCTGAAAGTTCAAAGTTATCTCTGGTGAAGCTTCCGTTTGTGACCGCCGATTGTATTGTTGAGAGACCATTGGGGAGGTGAAAAGGAGATTGACAACGGTGATCCCTTTTCCGTTATTATCCGGATTATTAAAACCTGCTCCAGGTTCCATAGTCACTCCGCATACATTTGCGTGCCAGGTATAATGCATGATGGGAGAGGATGTCGACGTTGCCATGTTCAGTACAAAATGTGGCAGGCTTCTGCGAGAGACCCTCGAGACTTAACCCCTTTCAGGATATTGCTGCATTAGTAGAAAGACTTGGGAGGTCAGCCAGACTTCAGAGGCCCTCGTGCAGCTGTTATGGTGCCACGGGGAAGGTACTTTCCTGTACCTCAAGCACTGCATACGCCGACTGTACCCCTCCGCCTTATGCCGCTACGTCCTGCCGTCCCGCAGCAGATTTTCTCTGCCGCGATACTCGTAGAGCGGCATGCCCAGTCCCGATTTGACCAAACTCCGAAAAAAAGGCCGCGATACTCCTCGCGAAAGTTGCTGGCGGTTGTACACTGGTAAGAACAGCACTGTCTGTGTTCTTGGGTGCGTGTATACGGTGGCACTAACGGCTTCTCATCCGTGGCTCCCCGTCTGTCAGGTCGCGGGCTCCTGCAGATCGCAGCGTCCATTACTGCACCACTTTGAGCCTCATGGGCGTCCAGTTGCGTCTCGCGTTGCACGACCTGGTGGTGTCCATTCAGGACAATACCCTGCAGCAATCCCAAAACTGAGATACATCAGCCCGTAGGCCGTCCTGACATCGTATACTCTGCCGTCTCTTCCAGCCTAATTCACCTTGGAGAGACACTTGGCGTATCCACCCCAATGGGTTTAGGGGCCAGCAGGGCGTCGAGGTGGGATAAGATGGACAGGACCACCCTCCTTTGGGAAATCCGGGTAGAATAGTTGCTTCACTGGCACTACAGACTCTTTCATCAGTTTTCATCTTTTTCGCCGTGGGTGTTGTCTGCAAGCCACGTTCTAGTACGGGTACCAATCCTGTATGATCTGTCCGTCGTGGACGAAGTTACATGTCGTGCATATACGTCTGTTCAATTTCCCATTGGGTAAATCGGCTACCGACTGTGGTCAACAAGGCTTGTTCCGTCCCCAGATTATTTTGCCGCAATTAGCAGCTTGGGAACGGTCAGCGTGCATCCCTGCAACCATTCCATGTTTTCGCGAAGACAAAGCTGCAGGTCTGAAAGACGTGGCCGGCGGCATTTATCTCACCTCAGCCTGGCGCTAGAGATTGGACACCGTGGATTCGAGCATAAAAAGAGCGTTTTGGAACTCGTAGTTTGGTCGAGTCCTGCCTTCCCAGCAAACCAAGATCCAAGAGGATTCGAATACGATTAAACTCTCCCAAGTCGAAACCAGAAGCCGATACCAGCCAACCAGACCATCAGACAATATGGACTCGTACCCTTGTGTCAACAGATACAAGCATGGTGTCGACTGCCCCGGCTGGACGAAGACTCCCAATGTCCGTTGCGACGACTGCGTTATCGTGAGTACAGTTGGATGATTCATACGTGACAGTTCAGTTCTAATACAGCTCAGTACAACCGATAATGAGTCGTTTGGAGGGGAAAAGGTCTTCACTTTGCGTACTGCCTTATTGAAACGCCAATGCTCGACCGAGACAGCCCCGCGAAGGACCGTGAAGCCCGCCGAGGTGAAATGCAAAGCGTTTGATCACATTCTGCAGACCCGCCCGTCATGCAGCTGGAAATCGGGCAGAATATCTGCATGTTGACAGTACGGCACGAGTTTGACACCGGCGATAATCGACGTTGAGTTTCGACATCTGTCTTAAAACCTGGTACAGACTGATACTTCGGGGAATGGGCATTGTAGGCGTTGATCAGTAATCCAGTTTCTCAGCCTTTTCGAACCCGATGATGATTGTGTGAATGCATGTGGTTGTTTCAACACTAGACTCCTTGTGTTGGCATATACGTCGCTCGCAGCGAAGAGCAGCGAAAGGCGCAGACCATCAAGCCAGTGCAGTTCGGCACGCTACCTCAGCCGCTAGAAGTCCAGGAAATGCAGTGCAGTAGAATTACACAAAGGCATATGCATTTTCGGACATTGAACGAAGCCATAGAAGGCCTGTGGCGGTGTCAGGTGCGAGCGCGCCTCCTCAGAGTCATCGGCTCCGATTCGGAAGACTGCCCGCTGAGGCATGCCTGCGATCGCGACTCTGTGCTGAGATCGTGGAAAAGACTGTACCTTGGATGGGTCAAGGGGGGGCAAAAGGCCAGTGATGTCGACTGGACATGTACCCTTGACGTCGGTAAGCGGGGATGTCGAAGCCGGACGCCGTCTGAATCGGCGGTAGGCGGAGCTGTCACCACCAGAGTCGGTGTCGGGGACGAATGCCTCGACTGGTCGAAGGCGGCCGTAGTCGACGCGGGCGGCTGCGTTGGGTTGAGTGGAGGAGCATCGAAACAGTAACAACCTCGTCTGAAAAGGGCATCGGCGAAGGAGGATTCGAAATGTTGCAATGGCAGGGCATACCGAAAAGGATTCGATATTCTCATGCCGGGAGGCCGGCAAGCTGGGGCCTCACATGGAAGCAAGGATGCCAAGTAACGATGTCGTCCTTGCAGGTTAATGGTGGTGGTGCAGTCGCTGTTTCGACAGGTCCATAATCTATCTGTCTTACATGGCCTAGAATGGGCGGGATTAGCTCATCAACGGGTTGCAGCAACAAAATGAGGGACGGCATGGTCAGGTTGAGGACTCAGAGACTGTACCTGGCGCAAGGTGTGAAATGACCCCAATCGCCAAGGCGTGATTGGAGAGACTTCACTTGATCGTTTCTTATTTCATGTCACTGGATTTCCAAGATCGGCTGATACGCTGACGCTGATGGTGACGACGTCGTGTGCTGCTTTCGCGAGTATGAGTCCCTGCACGTCCGAGGATGTCTTCACGACGTCGACGTAGGGTGGCAGAACAACTCATTGAAAGTGACATGTCGCTTGCTTTCGTGCTTCGGATGCCGAAGAATGAGGCGTTCCAGCAGAAGTAAAGTCAATGCCTATGGAAGGCAGAAGCCTCAGAGGATTCTGATACGAGGCTATCGCAGCCGCAATTGGGCCATCGAGGAGGGAGGGCGAGCTCATCTGACACTGGAGCCGTGCATGATGCCGTCGGTTGTTGGTTGCGGTCGTGGTTGACGTCGACGTTTGATGTTGAAGGAGGAAGA
Source organism: Colletotrichum sansevieriae (assembly GCA_026260285.1). Taxonomy (NCBI): domain Eukaryota; kingdom Fungi; phylum Ascomycota; class Sordariomycetes; order Glomerellales; family Glomerellaceae; genus Colletotrichum; species Colletotrichum sansevieriae. The sequence goes on along the minus strand of JAOQIF010000027.1, from coordinate 110,423 downwards.
AGAGTGGATAGTAGTAGGTCGGCAACACGCAATCATGCAACAGGGATGTTCTGGAATGGAAATCACCTGTGCTGGTTCATTCCATGGCCGGCGCCTGCTGTAAGCCACGGGTCTTGGCTGTTGGTCTTACCTCAGAGGATGTGAATCAGCTTGATCGTTCCTGTGAGCAGGAAAGTACCGTACGGTTGCTTCGAGGCAGGGCCTGCGTGACACCTGCCTCTGATTTCCAGGGGCTTATTGCATGAACCCTGTAAACCGTTTTTTTTTTTTTTTTTTTTTTTTTGGGGGCGCTGACATTCACCACGATTGTGCTTGCCCTTACCAAGAAGCAAATGTAGATGGTTATTAGCAATTCGACAACACGGTGATGGAATAAGCTCGGACTCGAGAGCAGCCAACATTAGATGCTTTCCCCAGAATTAGTCAGAACAAGGTGATTAGCGAGCTGGATATGATGAGATGGTCTCGAGGCATGTCACACCGCAAGCGTGTGTATGGTCGGCAAACGGTGAGATGAACGAGGTGTGTTGCACAGGGATGGTGATACAGCATAAGACAAAGTCGCGACGACCGGTCGCCGTTTGAACACTCTGCCGCCAACGCCAGCTGAGCAGCCGGGCTAATGAAGGCCCTCGAACTCCGCCAAACACCGCAACCGACCGATTGACTGACCGCCCGCCTCCGACACAGGCACGGCTTGGACTGGGGGAATGTCATCAACCTGCATGAGTAAGCATTGAGATGCGCGTGCGGCGTGCGTGGCAGCCATGGCGCCAGGCAGGCCATCCAGGGAATCGCTGCGGCAATACCACGGTAATGAGGGCAAGGTGAGGTAGCACCGCAGCACAGCGTCTGAAGGGCAAGTTAAGCCACCATCCACCGTCGTTGCAGCGTCAACCACAACAGGATATGACGCTAGGGGCGTGAGGTTGTAGACTTGTGGAGGAAGGATGGAATAAGTTGAAGATCCAACGGTCAACGCGACCAACGCGACCAACGGCGACTAACGGGCCTGCCGGGGTGATGGAGCCCGTCAGTGACACAGACCACATGCGGCCGGGTGGAGTCGGGCCCCGGGTCCGCCTTGTCCCGCTTGTTACATCCCTCTCCGTCTCCTGCCTCTTCCTTCATTTTGGTTGATTGGACGACGACTCCACGAGGCACCTCCGACTCTATCCTGCATCACGCCGGCATCTAAAACTGGCATTTCTTGCAACAGAAGTTATCACATGTTTCGCTCCCCTGGGGGGCGGTGTCTAATCTCACGATCGGCACTTCAGCGAGACTGTCCCAACGGCCTTCACATTTAGTACCGCCCCCGCGCCCAGGACCCCGGGTGCTGGCCACCACACATACCCATACGATAAGGCGACAGGTGAGGTGTTTGATTGATGGCTTGGCTTTTTCTGGCATCTCGGCCACCCCACCCTGTATTTTTTCAGACGCAGTTGAAGGGTGGCGACGATGTGCGCGATATGCACGTAGTGAGACGAGAGAGACTTGCGCTCCGATGGGCCTGATGACGCAGGCCGAAATTGGGTGTCCTGATAGCATGAAGGACGCTGACAGGATGAACAATGTCGGCCGACAAGACACAACGGCGGAGGTACTTCATGGCTGTGGTTGTTCTTCCAGAGACTCGCCACCGAAATTTACACCAGTGAGGACCACTCCGAAATCGAAGATGTCACGATCTGCTGCGGCTTCCATAAACATCATCATCCCAACCTGAGACCCCTTCTCGCATTCACAAATCGTCGCGAACTGCAGCCTATCACAGCTTCTCCCGCTCCGTCACACAACGTCAACGGTCAGGTCGACTGGGCACCGGCCTCCCCACCCGTGTACAGTGCCCATCTCGTACTTCCAGATCCAACGCCTCCTGACCAATCATGCCGGACTTAACTAAGACACAGAGCTTTCCCAGATCGCATGTCGGACATCCTTCGCCGCCAGAGAGGGGGTGGTTCAAGTAAGGTAAGGCAGACCACCCCCTAGTGTGCTGGCCCGTCACTTTCCAAATCTACACGCCGTGACCAATCCAACATCGTGTGCGACGTCCCCTTGCGTGGCCTGAGAGATCACCCCGACCAAACATCTGGGACGGTAAGTTGTGGCCGAACGCATCCCGATTCCGACTTTTCAAAAGGCCTAAATCGGCCCGGAGCTATCCTCCCGAGGCATATCGTCCGGGAACACTTTTCGATTGAAACCCTGAATGTTCCCGCCGTATTCGTTAAATCTCTCACTTCACAGTAAGAAAGAGGCCATCGTTGGTCCATCCAGCATGAGAGGAATCTAGGGTACTTTTCCTGCAGCTGGGGCTCATCTGTGACAATTACCATTCGCGGGGTTAAGGAAAGCACATGGAGATAGATTTAAAAGAGACGCAGGCAACGCCTAGGGGGCGAACTGATGCCCCAAAGAGGGCCGCGAGCTAGTTCGAAAGAGACAGCCCACCACGGAAACCAGCTGTGCGCATGCCCTTGGCTGTGGATATTTGTTGCGGAAGGGTTGCAGGCCATCGTACTTGTGGTTGGCTCAGCCTGGATATAGCACCTCACAGCCCATACCATTCCCCCGGCGTCAAATCTGCACTTGCCTCCTCTTTCATAGAGACTACTTCTGCAGCATTGTACCCAAATAAAAATCACTCAACCAATCCATTGAGTCGGCACAAGCTCCGCGAGCCATCATTGGCTGTTGTGCGACCTTGTCAGCCCATCTCTCACCCGCACAGGTAGCCCATTGTTGTAGTGATCCATCTTGCCAAGTAAAGTGTGACACATGCGTCCTCTAGGAGCCTGATCGATATCATATAAATCAAGTACAATTAAGTATCGTCCAAGTCGTTTCACTAGCTAAAGCACAACCCGCCATCACACCATAGCCGCGATGCTGACCAGCAGAAGACCAACGGCTAGAGTCCACGTGGTCGGGGGCGAGAGGGACCCGGCGGTATTGCCCCATCCAAATGGCAGACCTTGCGTCTTGAAGGTGACGTTCTGAGGAATGGACTGGTTCCAGCACTGCCCGTTGGCGACGTCCAAATTCGTGAGGTCATCCGGCACCTTGAAGAACATGTAATTGTTCTGCGGGATGTCCTTAAAGCCCGCTGTGTTGTACGGGAACAAGTCACCAGAGTCGGTGGCACTGGTGTTCCGCAACAAGATGCAGAGAACCTGGCCCGGATAGTCCTTGTACATGGCAGGGTACGCCTTCATTACGTCCGAGTTCGTGGTATCGCCGACCAAGATGAACTTGCGTTGTGGGAAGGTCTGGAAAATCTTATCCAACAAGAACCTGCGGATCGACAACGTCGCCTTCACATCCGAAAAGTTGAGCGGACGCGTGTCGAAACTACCCAGCGGGTAAGTTCTGTAGATGAACTCCATGTAGTTCCGCGTTACTTGCTCCGGCGTAGTCGTCAAGTAGTGGAAGTGAAAGTCTGGAATTGACGCTGACCAATTGGCATAGATCTGGGGCATGTTTTCCCAGGGCGTGAATGGACGAGCAAAGGAGTTGAGAAGACCTTCTTTAGGCTGGTAGATTTTGGTGATACGCAGAATGTCGTCAATGTCGGACAGAATCGTAATGCCTTGGTTGGGAACCAAGTATGCGGTCGCGTTTCCGGTTAAAGTGCCGTTGGCATACATGTTGAGAGTCTGGATCGAGCTCGTCTCGTTGCCCGGGACAAGGTGGCCGCCACTAGTACCTGTGGTGTTCTGCAACTTAACGAAAGCATCGAAATCGCCCTCAGCTGTCGTCAAGTATGGCATATTGATCGACTGAGCACCTCCGCGGGCATTGATGGCTCCCCCACTTGCGCCCGGACGGACGGCAACGTTATTGACAAAGTTCATCGTAACATTTTGATCGTCCTGCTGGACTACGAAAATGGATTTGGTCACGTTTCGTGCTTGGGCCTGTTGGTCTGCGGGCAACTCGTCGACGTTGACGTCGATGAGGAAGATGTTCGCCAAGTCGTCGACCTTCGATTGACTAATGTTGGGCTGCTTGAAGACGTTCCCATGTACGCGAACGTTCCAGCGTTCATCGGTCCAGTTGCCGTACGCACTTGACGCGCGCGGCAAGTCAGCATTTGGTGACATAGGTCCGCTGGGGATTCCGGAAACACTCACGGGATATTCAGGACTTGTGTTGGCTGGGCTTTGAGGTCGCCGTCATTGATTCCCAGAGAGCTGAGCACCTGAGTGCCGGTGGGGAAATTCTGGAAAAAATTAGGGACACCAGATGCTACGAACGACGAGATGTCGCTGCCAAGACCGCCTAGCACACTATGGACGTAGCTGCCGATGTCGTCGTCGAGGCCGCGTCGGACGCGGGTCGGTGGAGGAGTGATCATTGGGTGTCGTGGGACGACCGGATGAGGTGCATCGGCCGGAGCGGCGAAAACTGCCGGGAGAAGAGCCAAAGGCAGCAAAGCCGTGCAAAGAACGGCCATGATGGTCGAGTTGCGGAAAATGAACTCGCAATGAAGCGGACGATAAGGTGACGATACTACCAATACCAACTCAATGAAGGTTAGAGTCTGCGCCGCGACAACCAGATACGAAGATCCGACACAACAGCGGCCAGAACGAAAGGAAAGACTCTGATGAGGAACTTCACCGAGAAAAGGTTTCCAGTCGAGTGACAGAAGAGGAGAGCGGACTGTTTATTGTCGTCAGTTGCCCTGTTGTTGCTGACTGTTTCTCTAGCCTTGATGAGATGGCGGACAAATCCTTGTTCTGGCCAAGGCCTGAGACCGTTCCTGGCATGGTTGCATGTAGTGACGTCAAAGGGCTGGGGTGAGCTAGGTCAGGGAGGCACTATTAGCGGGTTTCAGAAGTACGAATAGGGAAGCGAATCAAGCTTTCACGGGGCGGCCGCTAGCACTTTGGCGAATGGCTCGCTGAGCACTACGAACTGTTGCACAAATGCGACGGCATGATGGGGTATTCCCAGAGCTTTGACGAGAACTTTTATCGAAGCCTTTCGAACCCAATGCAAGTTTCAAGGATGGTGCGTGGGGAACTGGGCAAGCTTAAAATAAGCACCCTGCGCTGTGTTTCCAGACCCATTGGTTCTCCGTCCTCAGCCCCAAATCACACTTTAGCACCCCTGTTCGCGAATCGATATTCTCGGTCCTGTCCGACGAGTTAGCACCTGTATCATCAAAATTTCCAAGGAAGGGAGTGACTTATCCCCAGCTGCGGGGGGTTGCCATCTCGCCATTGCTGAAGAGATGGCAACCAGGGCTACCTTCCGATGGCTTGCCCTTTGTTCAAATAAGTGTACGCTCACGGTGGTCGGAAGAGAACTGCAGTCCATTCTCACTCGATCGGACAAGCGCAAAACTTTGACACCAACACGAGATGGGTCCCGGAATCGCGTGATATTTCCAGCCGCTCCCTTCGCCTCCGAAACCGCAACAGGGATCGCTTGCTCTGCCCTCTGCTGACGAGCCTCCGCTTTCATGTCCTCAGCTGAGCAGTGGTTCGGCGAGTCGAATCCCAGTTTGGGCGCCCGACAACAGTCGACGAGACTCTCTCTGTTCGTACCGCACGGCCTCCTGGAATTGTTTTTTTCATCCTGCCCATCAAGTTGATGATGGGGAACTTGGGCAAAAACCGTCCATAAAAACCATTTGCATCCGCTGAACCCGGAAGGCGAAGGCGGGAAAGTGTTTTCCCAGCGTGAACTGGGAAACCGGGAGGTTGGCGCTCACAAAAATTAATGCGTCGGCCAGATCACATGCGGACATGTCACATCGATGGCATTTGCCGCGATGTGTTCGGGTAGACGCCGACTGACTGCAGGATTCGATGCCGATAGCTCCACACCCGCACCCGCGTAAGGTCCCAGGATGCGCTTGGAGGTATGGGTGCCGAGAGCTGTCAGCATGACGATTGGGATCCGTCAAATCAGATAATTTCCGTTTGTAGCCATGGGACCCCCGCAACACAAAAAGTGCGACCGGCAGGTTGGACCACGGATGATGGCGAAGAAACTCTGATTGCTGACTGTTTGTAGCCAATGCTGCGCCCTTCCCAGACCTCCTCCCGACAGTAGATAGCCGCCAACTGGGCATATCAAAAGCCTGAAAGCGGGTTGTTGCTGGCGCAATCCTGCGAGTCAAATCTTGTCGGTCCTGAAGATCTATTCGAGGCCAGAGTACTTCTCAGCGGGGTCATCCTGACGCGCGGGCCGACCTAGTCCATTGGACTAAACCTTCATGTGACCTATTAACCCACTGGGTCGCTCATGGGATGTCCCTCTCGCGCACCAAACGGTGACTGGGCGTTCTGCTTCTTCCCTGCCTCTCCGTCTGGTGTTCCCGTTCCGCTGTGATACCACTTTTCAGCAGTCAAGCATCCCAGACAGAACAACCAGACATAAGCGGCAATGCCAAGAACGACTCATCGCAAAACTTGAACCAAATGACAACTTAGGGTTAAGTTCCGAAACCCATTCTCTAGCTAGGCACTAGGACACAAGTGCCCACGATCCACGCTTCTGCTGCAAGCTCAAGGTCCTGATACAGGCTCGGATGCAACTCAGCGTGGATAAGCCCGTTGCTAAGAGGTCTGTGATAGACATTCGAGGGGAAAATGAGAATCGGAGAACTGAAGGGGAGGCGTCGCGCGAAGTGCCGCCGTGAAAACGCGGGGTGAGAGAGTCCGTGATTCGGTTGTACCGGGGCGTCCAGCTGGTCTTCAACGTCGTATCTCGAATTTGGTCCCCGGCAAAAGCTGAAAATCAGGCATTGGCTCCCGCATACAGGCGCGGCAAACGTATGAAGGTGTAAAAGTTGGTTCTCGGAAAAGGAGAGAAAACACAACTCGCGACTGGAAGGAGAAAGGACGGCGGTGCATCAACGCGCCAGCAACCACGTCTCCACCTTTTCGCGTCTTTGAGCACGTGCACACGTGACTAAATCCACACAGTAGCGGAAGCTCTTGCCTGGCACTCTCGCACTTCTTCATAGTGTCAAGCTCAATTACTAAGATGAGCGGCTCGAGTATTCCATCATCATATATCGAGCCGCCATGGAAACGGATACGCCTGGGACAGATCCGCGAAAGAAGCTGGCGGACGGTATTCTAGATGCCGGCAAGCGGGCTTTTGATCCCTCTGCCGATGCGGCCTCGAAAGAAGCCGCCCAAAGAGAGTTCCAGCAACTCATCGATGGGTAGGTGAATATGGCTTGGCCCAAAAAAACGGGCAAAGCATTCTAATGAGGAGACTAGGAATGGCTCGTGGAACTTGCTGCCCATCCTAAATGCCTTGATCAAACCGAACGTTACGCCTCAGTGGCTTCGTCCTGAGCTAATGAAGATTCTGACCCTGATCCCTCTGCGGCCTGACGGTGTTCGAGGGACCATGGAGTTCATCTTTTCCGTGCATCCTAGCAGCATTTTGAAAGCTTCCGAGGCAGCAACTCCTCAGAAACGCGGAGCCAACATTACCCAAGAAGCTATGGCGGTCGTCACTCGTATTCTTACATCACCCCCCAACACAACTCCGCCGAAGGACTGGTTTTCTGCGGTCGGACCTCAGCTCATCGCCCTATTAGATGGGAAGGAAGGTTCCGAGCTTACTACGGCTGCGGCCCAGATAATCATGTTTGGGGTTTTGGGAAGGAAACAGTTTGGCGCCCCAGGTAAGCTGCGTTGAATCGGGTACGAAGCACTCGCTGATGCTCGTCAGGTTCGCCGGGCTGGATGATTTTCGTTGAGCCCTTATTGTGCAACCTGAACCCATCTCGGAAGGCCTTCACTGAGACAAGGGCGAAGCAAGAAGTCACCAATTTGGTTGAATTCACGATCAAGCCGGAAGTCTCCGACATTATTGAGCTGAGTGGTCAGAGTGTCCTGGTCAACGCGGATGAGCTATTTGTGACTTTCAAGCGCATGTCATCCTTAATCAACTCCACGCCGTACCCGGCGCAGACGATGCGGATGCTCGATCCTGTGCTTCTTCAATTATGGGCAGTCTCTTGCTACGGCGATATCAGTTCAAGAACTGAAGATCGATACTCCAAACCAGCCCGTTCGTTACTTCACACTTTTCTGAAGTTGAATGCTTCCATCACTAAGCTGCACTCAATCCTTCGAAATCTCATGTATCATGGGGAATCTGCCCCGGAAAAGACAAAATGGCAATACCAGAAAACATCGGACGGAGATCTACAGGTTGTGGCTAGCTCACTTGGTGAGACCACGCAACTTCCGGAATTGAACTGGGGCGAGATTCAAAAACGAGCGGGAGCTTTTGTCATGCTCATTACGGAGAGCTGCACCTCGGAGGAAATATCGGAATTCTTTTTGGAACTTCTAAGTCGGTGGTTTCAGTCGACCAACGCAGCAAAAAAGCCTGAGATCTTCTTTCGCGCCGATGGCGATCAGCCCGTAAACGAGATGAGAAAACTTCTGGATGTCACGGTTTTGCAAAAGATGCTGGATCAAACACCGGACAAGCTTGTCACTCGAGTGACGCAAGTCTTGGAGCTCGTGCGCCAAATTTTGGAACCGGCCAGTCTGCAGGACCAGCCTGATGACATACTTGCCGTGGCTCTGAGTTTGCTCCACCTGGCTATTACCGCACCGAGTTTCAAGAAGTCAGGTTTGAAGCCAGAGGTGTCCGAAATTCTGCAGAAGTCGCTCGACACACTCGGCATGGCTGGACGCTCAGATGTGTCCACTACCGCAAAAAACCTGGCCCTCGTGCTCCAATATCGCGATGAGATCGATCTAGATGAGGCAGACGCATTCGTTCCAACCGACAAACAAGTCGAGGATAGAAAAGCATACAAACTAGCTTTGGAGTACATCACTCAGGCCGACAGCCCGCCACCGGTCCGTTCCGAAGGACTCAACATCATCTCAGGATTAGTAGCATCGAATAGCTCGGTCTTGGACATTCAGTCAACGCTTGTGCTGCTCTCCTCGTTGCTTCAGGATGGCGAGGACTTCATCAATCTCAGAGTCATCAAACTTTTCACCCAGCTGGCGAATAAACACCCGAAGGCAACTACCCAGGAACTTCTGGAGAACTACCTAGACGCGAAAGAGCAATCATCGACAGAAGTTCGTCTGCGCTTTGGAGAGGCCTTGGTTCAAGTTATCCAACGTCTCGGCGAGACATTCACCGGTGACGTCTCGAAAAGGGCATCCGAAACGCTGCTTTCAATTGCTGGACGAAGAGGATACCGGCCCAAAACAGAAGCCAAACAGGCTCGTGAGAAGCGCCTGCAAGATATGAAGAAGAAGCAGGCAGAAGACGCTTGGGGAGGCGATGTTCCTGACCTTGACGACGACCTCACTGAAGAGGAGCAAGCAAAGAATGAGATTCTGACGCAAATCGTCGAGGGCTGGGAGAGCAAAAGAGGAAGCGAGGATGTGCGAATGCGTGCATCTGCCTTATCCGTCTTTTCTACTGGCCTCGAAATAAATATCACCGGAATTGGTCCCGATCTTGTGTCGATTGCCGTTGACCTCTGCATTAACGTACTCGCTCTTGAACGAGAGATTGAGAAGGGCATTCTTCGAAGGGCAGCAATCCTGCTTATTTTAGAATTCGTCAAGGCCCTTGATGACGCAAAGCAGTCCGGCAGACGACTCGGTTTCGGCTTGACGGACCAGAGTCGGGAGGACATTATGAGGACGCTGAAGTACGTCGCCGTCACTGACAACGACGGGCTAGTGCAGCAGCATGCCCGAGACGTGATTGAGAGCTTGGAGAACTGGCAACTTTCTACCTTGCTACCGCCGCAGAGTGCTGTCACAGAGCCGGGCATTAGCCGATTGGCAGGCTTGACCATCGACCAGGATCGATCTTTGCCCTCTGTCAACACCAAACGGCCTAGGATAGAAGAGATTGAATAGCCAAAAACCTGTCGGAGTGAGCTGCCTCTTCCTGCGAGAGTTCATCGTAAGCGGCCAGTGCCCAACCGGAGCTTGGATCCGGTTCAGATGAAGGCCAGGCCCCGGCCTGGGCCCTGGACTTACCCATGTCGAGATCGGGCGAGCCCGCTTAAGTGCATAACTAAATGGACCACGTGACAGCGCGCATCGCGCATCGCGCATCGCGGTATCCATCTCGCGTTTCGTACCAAAAAACAATCAAGCAAGTACCTCAGAGTACCCCTCGTAATTCGCCTCACACTAGACCCTTGCCCCGACCTCTTCTGCTACGGACTCCCTTCGCCACCACGCGAAAATGGCTCCAACCCGGATCATTGCGGATTCGGACGACTCCGAAGATGACTTCGACATAGGAAATAGCCCTGCGAAGCCTCCAACACCCAGGAAGTCTGGTGAAGGGCGTTCCTCCGATCCGATCAGTGTTGCAACTGGCTCGACAGACCCCCTCACCTTTCAAAAGATCTACGACGAACAGCGAAATCCGGCTAAAAACGAAACAGTGTCGCAGGCCAATCCTACCTCGGCATTGAACGTTGAAACCTCCAGCTTTAGGCCCGTGGGCGTGAAGGTGCCGATCACGGAGGACGACACCAATACTTCATCCCTGACATCCGTTACCGATTCGACGATGGGCTCGAACCGCGCGAAGAGGGTCACAAAGCCTGACGTCGTGGACATTACACAGGTCAAGATACCAGCCGGGAATGCCAACAGTACGCCGAAGGATATGTGGGACGTGCCTAGTAGTCCGGTCGAACAGCCAACGGCGCCCATGGCCTCTCTTTCCAAGACCAAGGACAAGACGCCAGGCAGCAACAAGAGAAAGCGAGTGAATAATGTTGAGTTTACCACACCTTTGGCTATGGAGATGCCGTCTCAGGGTCCCACGCAACCTTTTGATTTTACCCCAATTGAAAGAGTGAATTTCTCAGTACACGAGGCAAAGAGACCAAGGATTGATGATCCCGCATCGTCCGTGGTGACTGCAGACGACGTTGACATGGTTGTCACCCGCGACGACGATTCGTTTCTGGTCGATGCCCCAGTCTCTGGCCAGAAGCCGGTTTCCCTGTACATCGAGCCTCGGACACTCAGTGCAAGCCAACAGCTAGAGTATGAGTACCACTCGGTCGATCCGTCTTCGGATGAGCAGAGACCAGCGGCATCTCGTCATTTGACTACCCAACAAGCGGCGGCTCGCTCGAGCGGGGCAACGACTATAGCATATTCTACCCCAAGCCAGACGCGTTTGATGGGGTTCCGAGAGTCCTTCAGGGAGAATGATGAGGCTATTCCAACTTTTCAGTTTTCTCAGGAAATCCAGCCGGATTCAATTGATCCCGAAGCCACAGTTGAGATCCAATCGTCGCCCGATGTCATCTCCGCGGCTCCGGCACGCAGGAAACGGACTAAACCAGACGAGGACCCCGCTCCAATTTCGGATCCGCACGCAACAGACGATTGGAACTCCGACGATGTTGGTTATCCCCGCGAATTGTATAAGCCTCGCCGAAGTCGACGTAGAGGTAGTGATTCCAGTCGCCAGAGTGATGCTGAGAAGGTCAAATCTACCGAGATCGCGAGTGCCGACATAGAACCGGCTTCAGATTTACCCGCTGAGGAGGTTCATCCAGCCAATGTGTCCAAGCCTAAGAAGAGAGGACGCCCAAAGAAGGCGGATGCGGCGCCACCCTCTGGACCACTTGAGTCTGTGGCGCCCACCAACCCCGTTGGAAATAAAGTCGCCGCGAGCTTGCATGAGCCTGAACTTGGCACAGCGGCTACGGAACGAATCAAGAAGAAGAGAGGTCGACCAAAGAAAGCGGACAAGGCTGCGAGCGTACAGCAGGAACCCGTGGAGCTTCGTGCAGTCGCAGAAGCCACCGATCCCGCATCGGTGGATTCAAAGACTTGTAGCGATCATCAACAGGACGGGGTCGAAAAGTCTGCTGGAGACAGGAAGAATAACAAGGAGAAGCAATCCACAGAAGAAGCGGTCGAAAAAGCAGCAACCTCGCCGGAAGTCAAGAACGAAGTCCGGATTCTGCAGCCTACAACCCCCGACACAGTGTCCAGGCTGGGTTTCAACAAGTCAGCAATGGAGGAGACAGCAGCTGCGAAGGCCACGCCGCAGAAAGTCGAGGAGAAAAAGGAGGTGGTTGGCAAAGCCGACGGAAAGCTCAGCAGTTCGACACCATCATCTAATGCAGGGAAGCCTCTCTATCGGGTGGGGCTTAGCAAGAAGTCTAGGATCGCACCACTACTCAAGATAGTGCGAAAGTGACACATTTCCATTCGACACATGGCTCGTGGAGTGATGTGAAAGAGGGATTTACGGCGACTATGGGGTTTTCTTTTCTTTTTTTTTGCTATTTCAAGATACCCGAAGCATCATAGGCTACCGGCGTCAAGGGGATAAGTGGACAGGGCAGCTTCCGGAAGACTACTTTCATAAGGCTCGGTGTTTTTCATGGATTTGACCGATACCATTCTGGCAGTAGGCAACTCACCAGCGGCAGCGGCAGATGGCACACGGCTTGCTTCATATGAGAATATACGCATCATTGCAGCACCTTCGACGGGTAAATAGTCGCGACCCTTTGAACCAGTGACGGGAGACGCCCTGTTGTAGCCGCATACAACAGCCGCGACACTATTTCATCAAAGCTTAATTGACTCGAGACAAGCTGTTGGAGGGGTTGGAGGGGTAGCGACAACGGGCAACGATGGGCGACGCATGTAGCTACTCCTGCAGCGGAAGCGGAGATTCAGACGCTGGAAAGGACGCAGATGGAGTGACATCTCAAAAAGGATCCAACCAAAGACCCAGAATCGAACATTCCGGCGCTGAATCCTTCAAGCCTTGGTGTCCTGCCATCGCCAAGTGACGCTCATCGCCTGTCGGTGTGGATTCTGACACCCCGCGGCACCTGGCGTTTTTTTTTTTTTTTTTTTTTCGGCAGCGGCGCCAACGCTGCTGTCCCCCCGCTGTCTCCCGATTGATCATGGTCCCAGGTAGTGCGGGGCAAATCTCGCGGTTCTTCTGGTGCCTTTACCTGGCATTGAGGTACCTTCCCTGCCATAATGTTGCGCGACTAGGTAGGTAGGGAAAGACTGGCGGGGAGAGGAGGTAAGGAGGGGAGGGGAAGGGACCTGGACCTGTTGGCCGACTAGACGACCGACTTTCGGCCGCTTGACGTGATCTTTTTTCTTTTCCTCTTTCCGTCTCCCGTCCCGCTGCTCAACATTGGATTCCGCATTTCGCAGTCCGAGATCTTGTATCCGCAGAGACGAGGTCTTGCACTCCATTTTCTACATCTTCGCTCCCCTCCCGCTTCAATTGGGCTTCGCTTCCTTTTCGCCCATTACTCACCGGATAAGGCATCATGGCCACCAACGGTGCCACCAACGGCACAGCCGGCACCGGCGCCGACAGCACCCACACCCAGTCTCAGCGCTACTTGAGCACTCGCGGAGAGGATAGCGGTGTATGTAGCTTCTCTTGCGGCATTCTTTGCCCCCGTTATTTGGAATTTGAGAGTGAACCAAATTGCTGATCGCGACGGCAGTTTTCCTTCGAGGAGGTCGTCCTGAAGGGTCTCGCTAGCGACGGCGGTCTCTTCATTCCCGAGCACATCCCCAGGGCCAACGACTGGCAAGACTGGAAGGACCTTTCATTCCCCGAAGTCGCCTACAAGATCCTCTCCCTCTACATCTCCCCCTCCGAAATCCCCTCCGAAGACCTCAAGGCTATCATCGACCGAAGTTACGCTACCTTCAGAGCCCCCGAGACCACGCCGCTCCGTCATCTCCACGACAACCTCTACCTCCTCGAACTCTTCCACGGCCCGACCTTTGCCTTCAAAGATGTTGCTTTGCAATTCCTCGGCAACCTCTTCGAATACTTCTTGGTGCGCAAGAACGAGGGCAAGACTGGAAAGGGTATGCACACTGAAGCCCGCACGCGGCACGCGAGGCAGTGATCTTCCGTCCAACAGGCCAGACTAACACGTTGCGCAGACAGACATCACTTGACTGTCGTCGGCGCCACCAGTGGTGATACCGGATCCGCCGCTATCTACGGCCTCCGTGGCAAGAAGGATGTCTCTGTCTTCATCCTACACCCCAAGGGTCGTGTGAGCTGCATCCAGGAGGCACAGATGACGACTGTCCTAGACAAGAATGTCCACAACCTTGCCGTCACTGGCACTTTCGATGACTGCCAAGTAAGAAACCTGTCGTACACAGTCATCTCTATCTCTAACGTCAATGGCTCCAGGACATTGTCAAGGCTCTCTTCGCCGACTCCGATATCAACTCGACCCACAACCTCGGCGCCGTCAACTCCATCAACTGGGCCCGTATTCTTGCTCAGATCGTCTACTATTTCCATTCCTACTTCTCTCTTGTCAAGACCGCTGAATCCTTCAAGCTTGGCGATAAGGTCCGCTTTGTCGTGCCTACAGGCAATTTCGGTGACATCCTCGCCGGCTACTTCGCCTTCCGCATGGGTCTGCCCGTCGACAAGCTCGTCATTGCGACTAACGAGAACGACATTCTCCACCGGTTTTGGACGACCGGCAAGTACGAGAAGCAGCCTGCTCCTCCCTCGGATGCTACTGGCGGCATTGCGACTGATGGCGCGAAGGCGCACGAAGAGGGCGTCAAGGAAACTCTCAGCCCCGCCATGGACATTCTTGTCTCGAGCAACTTTGAGCGTCTCCTGTGGTTCCTAGCATACGAGTTTGCCACTACTGCCGGCATGGACGACGAGTGGAACAAGAGGCAGGCCAGCCAGGAGGTCTCCTCATGGCTCAAGGACCTGAAGACAAAGGGCGGCTTCGGTCCTGTCTACAAGGATGTACTCAACTCTGCCCGTCGCGACTTCGAGAGCGAGCGCGTCAGCGATCCTCAGACCGTCGAGACGATCAAAGGCATTTACAACAAGATCGACTACGTCCTGGACCCCCACTCCGCTATTGGCGTTGCCGCTTCAGCGCGCTCCATCGAGCGCGCCGACGCCAATGTGCCGCACATCTCTTTGTCTACCGCCCACCCTGCGAAGTTCGCCGGTGCTGTTGAGCTGGCGCTCAAGGAGGAGAAGGGTTTCAACTTCAAGGAGAAGGTACTACCCACCGAATTCGTCGGGCTTGAGGAGAAGGAGAAGAGAGTTACAGAGGTTGTCAACGACTGGCAGAAGGTCAGGGAGATTGTCAAGGCGCAGGTCGATGAGGAGCTCAAAGCTGCTCAGAGCTGAGTTGCATCTTTACCAAACCAAATGCATAACATGAGGAAGCATACAAGCAGTTGTTCTGCGGTCTGAAAGCCGCGGGCGCCGCAAGAACATAAAGAAGCAAGCATTTGCCGAAGCGTATCGACGGCGTTTTCGGCAGTTTGTGATCGACATTTCATCACCTATTATCAGACTACATCTTTGATATTCGTGGATATCTATAGCACCCCATAGAAAACACCACTGTCGGTTGGGGCTGGGCGGAAGTTTGAACGGCGCATTGCATTGCATGAGGGGGCCTCCCGCATCTGGATGTTTATAAAAACGCAAAACCCAAATCGGGGCGCGCAACGCGCGACTAGCGGAAACTATCATGATAAACGATATTGCAGGTTTCCAAGACGTCTTCGCTAGCGTTAGATTACTTGGGCTTTTTGGCCTAGGTATTGTCATGATGAGATGCCCTTGTCGATCGACATGAGACCTGAGTGGTTGGCTTTTGCGTTTAACGCGGGAATCCCACCGAACTCTGGCGCTTGCAGAGAACCTCAGTTTCTGGGAGGGGTCAATGCCCGTGGAAAGCTTGTTTAGGTATTTCGGCAAACCCAAGGGCGGATCATCATAGGCAAACACATAGGTGACAGCTTCTGGTGCCTTTTTTGCCACCGATTCTCAGCAAAGCTTCATGTTCGTTGTGAGGTGATCATCATGGTTTATGACATGCGATTGACCGCTCTTGGGTATAAAGATGCTTCGAACCGACCATAGTCTTCCAAGTCGACCCAATCTTCTCAAGCGCAATTCAACATCTCAGCCGTGGTTTTCCGAAAACACCAACATCAACATCATCCCTCAGCAACTCTCATACAATATGTCGGGCAAGATGAACCAAGACGACAAGGCGCAAATAATGGGATCACAGGTAGGGTGATGTTGTCCAGTGGAGACCCTATTGACAAAGCTGATGAGCATGTTCAGGCGAAAGGGGGCAAGGACATGTCCTCTCACGGATTCGCGGCACGCGCACAGGCCGCGGCCGACAAGAACGCGAACGCTGGTCTCGGTGGACAGCAGGGGAAACAGGGCGGTCATGGCCAAGGACAGCAGGGCCAGAAGAAGTAGGCAGACCTGAGTGGCCGGGGATGTTGAGGTCCTCGGTTGGTGGAGGCTGGTTACTTCGTTCTTGTCACTTTATGTCTGATAGTGAGATACACCGCGGAAGACAAAACTTGGTGGCGACGAGATTGGACAGGGAAAAGTCCAAACAACGACTGTGCATGTGGTCGTAAGAGTTACTGACACGGCAGGGAGGCGAGACTTGGGGAGCATATATATCGGGGAAGTCTAGACGTGGGACACCGACTTCGTCAGATAGCTCGACCTTCTCAATGACAGCGAACGATCCACCATGGTTTTCGTTCAATAATTCGTGGTCTTTTGAGTGCCGATGGAATTCGACGTCCTCGGCATAGACGCTGGCTTGATGCAAAGCCGCCGCATGTCGCCTCCATTCGTCAGCGTTTCCTGAGTATTCAGAAGTATTCAATCCTACGCGCCGTGGACGTTTCGCAGATCGTTCAATCCACCCATATTGACGTTGAATCACCGCAGAAGACTACATAGACACAGTAGCTTCTCAAACACTCCCCTAATCATTGATGTATTCTGCGTCAATTGTTTATTAAATGTCTGTATTCCGATCATGGGCGCTTTAATACTCTTTTATCTTGATCAAAGGTGTAGAGGCCAAGTCGGGCGTCCTATCGCGAGGCCGCGCAGTCGCATTTCTTCTATACTGAGTTCTCTCTAGATCTATAAGTAGTTTGAGTAGACACTTGAGATAGTCGACGAACCAGTGGCCCTGTGTGTTCTCTAGGAGCTTCACCTAGCTTAGAACTGAAAAGCAGAGTCCATACCGCGTCATGTTCAACTGTTGTTTTCGGCCGACCTTTCCGTCTCTCTGTAAGTATTCTATGGTGTAGCAATAGTAGAAATCTTTATATATGAGACCACGTCTTCATATTGGCCGCAATCATTACTTGCGCTTGCGACGTTATGATTCGTAGATGCCGCAGTAACGACACAAACGAAGCCGTTCCAGGAGGATTTTCTTGGTTGTAAATTCGGTAATCTTGTACCTTATTGGCTGTTCTGCATAAAATTTCCCTTCTGCACCTTGATTTCGAAGCGATTTGCCGGTCTCCAGGATCCAGATTCCGCTGCCGATGATCCGCGCTTCAAGAGTGATGAGGGGGCTTGAACAGCAGGGAGATCAGGCGGGCTAGGATAGACAGCAGGATATCGGGATGACAGGAATAGCTCGTTTCAATGTTTCAGGGCGGAGTTTGAGGGCAAGAGAGAGGTTGCGTTGCTGATGGAAGACCAACAGGCAAGGACCATCCAAGGGTAGTTTTAGCTTGGCAGCGAAATATGTAGCCGACACTTTCGCACGGAGTGCTTTTCTAGCTACCATTAAAGTCTATTCTTCCACATGCTTTGGCGAAAACCTGCTTCCACATCAACAAAGTAAGATTCATACGTGGAATTTTATCTCAGCATACACTGTCACGGGCAGCCAGTCATGAGCATCATCGCCTGGCCTCTGAACATTGGACTTTGATAAACACCAGGCAAGGGGAAAGAGTGATAGCGAAGAGTGGTAAAGAATTCGCTCAGGTGAAAGTTGTATGCTGCTGGAGATTAGTGACAGTGGCGTGCTGTTCTAAGGATGGTATAATGGTATAACTTCACACAGACGCAAGTAAATTTACGAACCCGTGAATAGCGAAGTTTCACTTGAAATTCAGTGATAAGCTCTTTAAATGACAGCGGTTCATGCGTAAATAGTTATGTTGAAGGATCAAGGACCCCATGAGGATCTCGCAATGGCCCGCCCCAACCAAGTCTCAGCAAGTTCTTGCTAACTCTGTAAAAGGCATCTGCTCTCAGGGTCCTACACCAGTTTAAGTAAATAAAGCTCTGGAAAAAAAATCTATAAAGCAGAAGAGCAGAACAGTCAAGAAAAGTTAATTCTAGCTACTGGTGCTCACAGGTACGAAAAGGTAAAGCGGAGGAAAGCATGCTCGAATGTCCTACATGCAGCCAGCAAAAGAGGACTGCGCCGAGGGGGAATCGAACCCCCGGCTCCCCGACGCTGCTTGATGGCAACGGAGAATTTTACCACTAAACCATCGGCGCTGGTTTTAGGAGCCTGGCGATGATGCTGGACCAGGATACTTGGTGCTCAGGGGAGTGGAGCTAAGGTTATATCGCACATCGTGATGGGGTTGTGGATCATGTCTGTCGAGGAGCTAGATGATCACGGGGCTTCCAGGCAACGAACAAGCTTCTGGAATCTGTTTTGGGGAAAAAGAAGTCTCAATTATGACTGGAAGTAACTGCCATTGTGTAGAAAGGTTGTTGTGTTCGCAGCTTTGTGTAGCATGTTGAGCGTTAGTCGAAGATGGATTCTAGCAATTATTACGTGAGGTAGTGGTACCACCGAGTTTCAGAAATAACCACTGTTCTTGGAACCAGTTCTTGGAACCAAAAGGATAACTACGCAAGATTAACGCCTATATGATGCTATGAACTGCTGAATACCCAACACAGTTATGCCGACTCTCCCATGCTCTGTATGATATCCACCGTGCCGTTCGCAATTCCCACGAACCCGTTCGCTAACTTCTTCTCTACCTGACCCCGGTCCTCAGGCTTGCCCCAACCTCCACCACCGGGCGACTTGACTACGATCCTGTCACCAGCATCCATCTGGCAGTGTTCTTACCACCAAGGTTCACCACCCTCCCGTTCTTTTTGATCCACACGTTACGTCCTCTCTGGCCATCGTCTCCCCCGTTCAGACCAAAAGGCGCGAACGATCTCCTCTCGCTCAGAATCGACACCTTGATCGGGATGCCAAACTCGATGTCCCTGATGACACCATCGCCACCGGGGTGAGCTCCCTTACCGCCACTGCCCTTCCTCAGACAGAACTGACGAAGGATGACGGGGTACCGCCTTTCCAACGACTCGGGATCCGTGATCCTTGTGTTGGTCATGTTGGTATGCACACCAATAACACCATCCCACGTCGGACCACCGCCCGCACCGCCACATATGGTCTCGTAGTACCCGAACCCGGTCTCGGGTTCATCGGTGCCGAAGGTCAGGTTGTTCATGCATCCTTGACTGGCAGCAGCCGCCCCGAAAGCCTTGAAGATGACGTCAACGACGCGCTGCGAAGTCAACACGTTGCCGGCGCACACGGCGGCGTGCTCCGTCGGCCGCAGGAGCGACGCTTCGGGAACCCGCACGTCAATGGGCCGGATGGCGCCCTGGTTGAGAGGGATATCGGCGTCGACCATGCAGCGCAGGGCAAAGATGATGGACGAGTTGCAGATGGCGATGGGCGCGTTCCAGTTTCCGTAGGCTTCGGGACCGGTGCCATCGAAGTCGAAGGCGGCGCCACCGGTGGACGGGTCGATGGTGACCTTGAGCTGGATCGGGGTGCCGTCGTCCATGTAGTCGATGGCTTCGAGAGCTTTACCATCAGTGCGCTTGTAGATCGTCTTGAGCATGTCGCGGACGGCGCGTTCGGCTGCGCCTTGGATCTCTTCCACTGCTTTGTGTCAGTGGCCCGTCTCATGCTTGAGAGGGGTTGAGAGGGGTTGAAAGGGATTGGGAGGGATTGGGCTTACTGTAGAATTGGACGACGTCGATCCCGTAGTCGTCGATCAGGGAGTGGATGAGCTGGCTTCCGCGGCGGTTCGCTGCGGCCTGGGCCTTGATGTCGGAGATGTTGTCGCGGAGGCATCTTGTTCCTTGGCATCCCGGAGAGTGCGCAGGTGCCATGAGAAGATCGGTGAGCTCCTTCTCCTTGAAGGCGCCGCCTTCAACGACCTTGAAGGCCTTGATTACGGCGCCCTCTTCCCAGAGCTCCTTGGAGTTCGGAGGCATGGAGCCGGGCAAGATGCCGCCAATCTTGGTGTGGTCAGTCATGACATGGATAAGTAGCATAAAAAGAGACTTACATCAGCATGATGACCTCTTGAAGCAGTCCAGAAGATGATCTTGTTGCCTTCGGCGTCGAAGATGGGTGCCGCCGCATACTGTGTCGTGTTAGCAAACAGCTTTGTGATGTGAATGCTGAAGAGTCTTCACCTGGCGCGTTGGAAAGAATGACATCTCCAGGCTTGAGGTCGTTGCCCCAGTGGTCAATTTGCCACTTCACCGCGAAAGACATACTTCCAATCTACCTCCTGTCAGCCAAGTTTCTTTCTGGGCTAGGAAAGAAAAAAGAGACATACCATAGCGGGTACATGCGGCGCATTCGCAACCAAGCTCCCATCAGGAGAGAAAACTGTGCACGAAAAATCCAGTCTCTCTTTGATGTTGGTGCTGACACTCGTCTTCTGCAGAGCTCGTCCCATCTGCTCCGCGACGCCCATGAATCGATGGCCAAAGATGGACAACTGAATCGGATCGACCGTAGTCGCGGAAATGGTCTCCTTGGTTTCGACCTTGACGTCGATGACGACGGTGTCAGACAACACCGTCGCCGCGGCATCGGGGATGACAACGATGGTCTGCTTATCGTCCATGATCAGCGCAGGGCCAGGAACACGCGAGTGAGGCGCCAGGAAGCCGAGGCCGTAGACGGGAGTGTCTGCCCAGCCCAAGCCCTTGAAGAAGACCTTCGTCGTCGTCCTGGCGGCCGACGCCGGTTTGGCTTCCTTGGAAGCAAGTTCCTTGAGCCAGGGGTGGGGAAGCTTGACCGTGGTGCGTCCGATGGCGCGGACACGGTAGTCGTCGATGATGACGTCTCTGCCCACGGGAAGGAAACCGAACTGCTTCTGGTGGCCGGATGTGAAGGCTTTCAGGTAGCCCCCGTCGGAGGTCTCCTGAATCATGAGAGGGGTGTCGCTGCCGTGGAAGCGCATGTTCAGATACCTCTCGGCATCGATTCGCTCCTCGGGGATCCGCTGCATAAGGAGCATGTCGGAAGCCTTCTCGACGAGCTTGTCCAGCTCCTTGGAAAATGTGGAAAGGTTTTCTTCGGTGTAGATCAGGGCACAGGGGCTGCGCTCCTCGTGGACGACGTCGGCCAGGGCCATGCCGTATGCGGAGAGGACGGAGGAGTACTTGTGCACCAGGACGCGAGAGATGCCGAGCGTCTTTGCGATGTCGCATGCATGCTGACCGCCAGCGCCGCCGAAGGAAGTGAGGTTATGGAGGCCAGCATCGTATCCCTTTGCTTCCGTGAGGGTGCGAATGGGTCGGCACATGGACTCGTTGGCGACGTCGAGGAAGCTGGGGGCCAATCAGTAAATACCATCGCCTTGAAAACCAGGGGATTGCGACTGCTCACCCTGCGGCAACTTCCTCCACGCTGAGGTTGGTGTCCTCGTCCCTATTGATGCTGATCGTGATGTCCTCGAAACGACGCCTGCTGGCGTCCACGTCAAGTGGCAGATCTTCATTGGGACCGAAGATCTTGGGGAAGAACTCGGGGCGAAGACGGCCGAGAATGAGATTTGCGTCTGTGACTGTCAAAGGACCACCCTTTCGGTAGCATGTAGGGCCAGGATGAGCCGATGCACTCTCAGAGCCGACCTTGAACATGCCGCTTTGCCAGCTGAGAATGCTGCCACCGCCCGCGGCGACGGTGTTGATGTCCAGTTGAGGGGTTTGGACAGTGACTCCCGCGGTTGTTGTTTCAAATACTTGTTCAAGTTCGCCGGCGTATCTGTAGCAATCCTGTCAGAGCCCTGTGGAATCAAATGTTTCAAAGTGCGACGTACCTGGAGACGTCGGTGCTAGTACCGCCCATGTCAAATCCGATGACAGGCGTCTTATTAGTACCATCATAGCACGTCCTCGCGTAACCGACAACACCGCCAGCAGGACCAGACAGAATCGCTCTCAAGCCCGATAGACCCGAGGGCTCAACCAGGCCGCCGTCGCTCTGCATGAACTCACACCGACACCCGCTTGTGCCGAGGTCCTCGAATCCAGCCTCGAAGCCGGCGATGTACCGCTTGATCTCGGGAGTGAGGTATGCATCCGCAGTCGAGGAGTTGCCGCGCGGGACGATGTTGACGAGGGGTGATAGCTCGGCACTGGGGGAAATGTGTGTGAAGCCAATGTCGGCTGCGAGCTGTGCTATGGCGGCTTCGTGGTCGCGGAAGGTGTGGCTGTGCATGAGACAGACGGCGATGGAACGGTAGCCTTCGTCGTAAGCTTCTTGGAGGGCTTTTCTGGAGGCATCGAGATCTAATTGAACGGTTAGAGGGAGTCGTAACGAAGTTGGGATGGCGATGTGAAGCGTGCCTAGGGGCTCTAACACTCGTACAGCCTCCCCAGTGACACCAGTAACTAAGGCGGGGTCTGAAGCGACATCGATGTGTTCGGGCTTGTTGCTTTCTGACCAAGCCTCCAGTGTCACTCTCTCTGGAATTTCGATGACTTTGGAGTAGAGGACGTCGGGTTTGCGGACTGCAAGATCGAACAATTTCGGTCTCGATTGGTTGCCGATATGAAGCAAGTCCTGTGTCATAGCAGTAGCTTCTGGGTCATCCGACTTCCAGCCACGTCTTCTCACCTTCAGGCCCTTGGTCACGGCGAAAACTGTCCTTTCTCCTTTCCTCTCAAGGAGTGCATTTGTGGCAACCGTCGTTCCCATTTTGATGGACTCTAAGTCTCGTCAGTGGTATGTCGACATGACTAGGCAGTAAGGATGACCTACCGACGCCTCTTAGCGAGATCTTCTTCCCCTTTGGGTATTCCTTCCCCGTCGCCTTTTCGAGTACTCTTCTGATTGCTTCGACCGGGGCATCGGGATAATTGCCGGGGTCGAGGGATAGCAGCTTCACGAGGATGTCATCTTGACCTGGCACGGATGCGACACACTGAACAATCGGCTTCAAATCTAGCACTAACAGTGGTGTTTGGGAGTACCCACGTCGGTGAAAGTACCAACTCGGTCGATGGATATCCTGATACCCTCAACCGGACCTGGAAGCGAACCCATCTTGGTATAATTGCGATATTATGGTGTGACAGTTCGTGTATGAGAGCGAGAGGCGTCGCGACGCGGCGTGGGGTTGGGTTCAAGCGGGTGCAAGTGGGATGAAATTGAAGCTACCAGGACAAGACCAAACCTTGGCTGAGGATATGCCGATGATTATACCAACGACGTCAAATCTCAATCGCCTGAACAGGCAACCTTCCGAACATCGCAGATGGACCTGGGAGCTCCATCGGCAGGCTCTTCGGAGGCCATGGACTTCTCCCCGAGAATGTGTGTTCCGCCAGGCCATCTCAGTCAAGGAGGGAGTGGGGGCGGAGTTGGTGAGCTCCTCCCGCTGCAGCAGATGTAAAAGCACTGGACCGATAAGATGACCGCCGGAAAAGTCACCACCCCCCAACAACGGCAGTGCTGGTGGCGGGGCTGCCGCAGCGGCTTATCAGCTTCGGGAGGGGTTGTGGAGCTCCGCCCGGTGGACGCTGGATAGATAAGGTACCTGATGTCGGCATCGATGTGGCACTGTTTACAGGGATTTCAATCGTAACAACGTTTAATGGACGATTCGGACACTCTCAGCAGAAAATTAGCTGAGAGAACCCTGAACAGCGATTCAAATTTGAGTGACTATGAAGATTTATTCGACGCCGCGAACGGTGTTGTCGAGCGCCTTTGCGAAGCAGTCAACATTCTTCTCATTGAGTCCTGCAATTGGAATCCGCGATGTGTCTGCCATGTAAACGTGGTACTTCTCTGTGAACAGCACGTCAGAACCCAACCTGGATGTCGAAAATCGGGAGACACTCACCTTCAAGATGTTGCACTTGGGTTTTGCTGATTCCCGTGTACCCAAACATTCCGCTCTGCCTGACGATATGCGACCAGTCGCCTGGTGTCTGCAGCCGGACCAACTCATCGTAAACCTTTTGCCTCATAGCCCGGATGCGATTGGACATGGTCAGCAAGTCTTTAGCCCACTGCTCTCTGATCGAAAGAACCGCGGCGGCGATGCGGGCGCCATACGCGGGAGGGTTGGACACCGTCGCTCGCTGCACATTTTCCAGGATCGAGTTCACGGTACGGGCGTGGTCCGCGGAGCTGGCGACGAAGGTCGTCGCGCCCACACGCTCGCCGTACAGGCCCATGTTCTTCGCAATCGACAAGCAGACCGCGGCCTCGAGACCAAGCTCGTCGACAAAGTAACGGATCGCCCAAGCGTCGTCATCGACCGACCCCGAATTGAAGCCGAGGTACGCGGAGTCGAACACTGGGAAAATGCCCCTCTCGATAATGACCGAGGCGATCTGCTTCCATTGCTCCTGCGACGGGTCGCAGCCGGTGGGGTTGTGAGCGCAGGCGTGTAGGATGACGGCGGAAACGGGCTCGGCCGTCTTGAGAGCCGCGATGTAGCCGTCGAAATCGAAGGCGCCGTCCTTGTAGTAGGGAAGCTGCTTCACGACGAAACCGAGCGAAGCACAGAGCAGGTCGTGGTTGGACCATGTCGGGTTGGTGATGTAGATTGTTTGGACGCCCGTGTCGGCCTTCTTTAATGCCAAACCGGCGAGGAGAAGCGCGCCGGTTCCTGAGAGAGACTGGCATGATGCGACCTATCGCGCTGTTAGAAATTGGCCGATGCGCCGTCCAAGCGGCTAGCCTACCCTGTTCTCCGCGAAAGCCTTGGTAGAACCGAACACCAATTTGACAACTTCATCGCGAAACGGCTTCAGTCCTGCAATGGGGAGGTACTCGTGCCCGAAATCCCCAAGCGACCTTTCCGCCAATCTTACTGAGGGCAGAATCCGGGGCTGGCCCTTCTCGTCGCGATATGTGCCCTGTCCCAGGTTGACCTTGTTGGGGTCCGTGTCGGCGAGATAGCGCCTGGTCACGTCGAAAATGGCATCCGGAGGGATGAACTGCGACTTTTCGAACGCCGAAGTGTGCTTGACTGAGCCCATCCTGGTTGTGAGTCAGTATGATGCGATGTGATTTACACCAGTTCAAGATTTGATCCAGTCCAATCGTGCAGGGCGCGACCGAGGATGTAGTAGACTTGCCATTTTGGGACCCCAGCCGATTCGGAGGCGTACGCCGGTCAGAGGTCCGGCACCGGCGATACACCTTTTCGAATGAGGGAACCGCGGGGTCGTTGTCCACTTCGATGGAGTGAATCGTGATGGTATTATCAAAAGCTCCGAGGGCTGAAGGACAACGAGGCCAAAATCTAATCGACCAAGTGGTCTAGGTGGGAAATAAGAGTAGCAGGCGTGTTTGCACTAAGTGCCATAGTTTCATGACTAATTTCGTCAAGTGAGTGTATCGAAAATGGCGCCGCATTGGACAGGTATTTTGGATTTGGTGGCGGAAGAAGCAGACGACCGCTTGGTCTGGTTGCGAGCGCCAAGTTTGACGGTGAAAAGGATGCCATACTGCAGGGTCTGGTGGATCTGGAGAGCTCGCTGTAAGCTACAATTAGAGGGTAGGAAATCGAGTTTCTTGGGAACACTTCTTGCCAACCGGCACCAGATGCGGGACTTTCGCCGCCAATCCCGGGCCCGCCATCTCCGGCCCTGCCCCACACTTTCCCGAAACAGCGCCGGTTCGTGCGTGGATCAATCAGACATCCAACAATGAGTTAATGTTAGTAACATGGCGTTCCATCCTCCCGGCTTCAGCGTCGACGACTCCAAAATTCTCTCTCCTAACTTCAGCCCCAGAAGCCACATGTCTTAGTGCAGATCTCATCTCAATCCGTTCTTCTGCTCAGACAAGACATCAATCGAGACCGACGCCCGGCTAAGGTGCGCTAAAGCGCTTTAAGCTTACTGAGCCATTCAAGACCGCCGCTTCCCCGCTCCCTGTCAAAGTGGCATGTGAGCTGTTTGGTGTAAGCCCATTGGGCAAGATCGACCAGGTTGGGGTTGGCTGAGGGTGTCAACATAGGGGGACCCGAAGCAGTGGGAGCGAGTCCACCGTTTCCAGCCTCCCTTCCGCCTTTTTCCTTCCGAATATCTACCTTAGTGTTTATGGTCTGGGCGAGTCTGATAACCACAGCGACTTGAGTTACACTGATGCCCTAAGATGACAATTTCCAAAACGATCTCAAACGAGTTGTGAACGCCCAATTGTACAGTTTATATCGAGCAATCGACGCCGCCATGGTGTCTTCCCCGCCTGATCGGCACTGGCGCATGCACAACGGCCAAGACAGAGCCTGTTGCGGCAGCTGAAGCCGAATGCGGCGCTCACCACTTTCACTTCCAACATGGCTGCATGAAATGAGCTCCTTATTGGTTGAAACTAGCAAAGAGGACTGATAACGAAGCTGCGAGGTCTATCGCCTCATGTTTCCACCCCCGCCTTCATCTGCTGTCTTTACCTCCCACCCCTTCGACTTCTCCGGTTCGTCACAATGCTCCTCTTCCGCCTTATTATCACGGGCATACATCACTTTGATTGCAGCCTCGATTGCTTTTTCGACCCGGGCCCGTCGATCATCTGCCACGTTCTCCACCCCTCCTTCTGCCAACACTGTAGACTGTCGATGCAACTGCTGCACCAGGTTGGTTGGAACCATCCATTGCCATCGCCATCCAGAGGTCGCTGTCAGAGTCGCATCTTCCTTCAATGTCGTTCAACAAGTCTGAAGCGTGCCGTGACTCAGTCGATTGCGTTGGCTTACAGGCACGTCGTTGTATCACCTACCTTACTGCTCCCAAGACATCTCAATGGCGCTTTTGAGTGAGCAGGCAAGGAGAATGTCTCTTCTGGGAATGTCAGACTAGGCCCCCAAGCTAGCCTGCCGCCGCAAATCTACATGCAATTCGGTCGCTTTGTTCACCGGGGGTCTGCTCGAGCTGTCCTGGGTAACAACCTTTAATACGGTACGCTGCCCTCCCACCTCCGCTGTCGCACGCCGTGTCTCCTTGCCTTAAGCGCCCAAGATAAGCAATCGACTGCTCTTCTAGCACGTCTTCCTATCGCGAGTCTCCGCGGGCATCACAACTACAATCTAAAGATGTTTGCCTTATCTGTTGCGGTGTTCATCTCCGCCCTTCTTACCGCAACAACGGCCCAGTTTGCGTCGGGACCTACAGTATGGGCTTCGGTCGCAATGATCATGCACGGCGAGCGCACGCCTTTGCGATCCCAGCTCGCCGACGTCTTGACACCTCGCGGAGCGCAACAGCTCTATGCCCAGGGCAACGCTTTCAGGACGCGGTACCTATCTGGTATTACCCCGACCAACATATCCGAGAGCCGTGTGTCGTCTCGCGCTCCTATTCGAGGCATCGCCGCCAATGTCGTTGAGCACCAGCAGCTTCATATCCTTTCGATACCTGACCCGCACATCGCCGCCGGTGCCACCGCATTCATGCAAGCGCTCTACCCGCCGATTCCGAGGGCTTTCGCGGCAGATAACGGCGGATCAAACATCTCTTACTCAACCACTTCCGAGAATTTCACGCAGTACCCATTGGACGGTTACCAATACCCAGTCATTCAGACGACCGGCATCCTGGACCAAAGGTCAATTGAGTAAGTACAATAAAAAGACTCGCGATCTCGGAGGCTAATGAAACTGTCGAATTTAGCCTCCGGGGCAATACCGAGTGTACGCAATGGCAGGTTTCGACCCAGGTAAACATGATGAACGAGCTAGATATGATCAAAAACTACACGTCTACTCACGCGAAGTATCAATCGCTATTCAGCACACCACCACTCAACGATGGCGTCGTGTCCTTGCCCAACGCGAACTTTTGGGACGCGTATAATATCTGGGACTACATTCGCTACCGCTACAGACACGAACAGGCCATTCACGATGCCATGGCAGGTACTTACAACAAGGACAGCCAATTCCTTCAATTGTATACCAGGAATCAACAGCTGGCTCTCTACTCGGATCAGAAGGCGTCTGGCCTCAAGAAGGGCGACATGATCCGGACGATCGCCGGCAGGACATTTGCGCGCAAAGTCGTCGACGTACTCGAGTCCAATGGTGAATATGCCGGTTCCTCTCATAAGCTGACGCTGCTTTTCAGCTCCCAAGAGCCGTTCATGTCTTTCTTCTCCCTCGCCCAGCTACAACGAAGCGATGTGCCGACGGCCAGTCCTTTCTGGAACGTTCCCGAGCCCGGTGCCGCCATGGCCTTCGAACTCATCGGCGACGAGCCCGCAAGGCCCGACGCCTACCCGAAGGAGGAAAACCTGTACGTTCGATTCCTGTATCGCAAGAACTCGGAGCCCGATACACCGTTCGAGGAGTATTCCCTCTTCGGCTCACCTTCCGCCGAGCCGCGCATGACATTGAGCTACTTCAAGCAGGAAATGCTCAAGTTGGGCATCGACGTTTCCAGCTGGTGCAGCACATGCGCCTCTTCACAGCCCTTCTGCAGTCCACAGAGGAACAGTCCGCAAACCACAACCGCGGAGGCGATCCGTTCGGCCGTGAAGAGACCGATCGTTGCGGGCATCATCGGCGCAGCCATCATCCTCGCCGCTCTCGGACTGATCGTCGCGGCGGCCGTTTTGGGCGGCTTCCGGATCCGGCGCGTCGGCAAGGACGACGACAACAAAGAAGGTGGTAGAGCTGCCGGACTAAGGGGTTTCAAAGCAGCCGAGAAGATGGCCAGTGACCCTGACTTGACGGTTTCCAAACGCGGCGTGCACCACGAGAGACAGGGAAGCTGGGAATTGAGGGAGAGACGCGATGTCATTACTGGCCAAGCGGGGTTAGTTCTAGACAAGGACTCGACGAGCTCGAAGGTAAAGAACGTGGATGATGATGCGGAGAGTGATATCGGGGCGTCTCCGGTGGTTCCCAGGGAGAGCGTTTGAGAACCCCCAAGAAGGTTTGAATCTGGACTTAGACCTTCAGGATTTCTTTCATGATACCCTTGGATCATCTTCAGGACCTTCACTCGTTTGGGTTTGCAGGAGAACTTTCTTACCTCTAATCGATGAGAGACAGCACGCATTTTGTGAAGTAAAATGCGACTCAAAAGTGGCCAGAACTATTCGGGAACGGCATGTATGGGTGGGCTGTTGTCTCAACGCCAGGAATACAGTATTTTCCTACAATTTCGACGACACAGGATAACATCCAGTCATATACCTAGAATAGAGATAAATTCTATGGAAACAGATGCCTGCCTCTACGTGAACAGCCTCATACCGCTGTAGCATTCGCACAAGAATATACGCGGCCTCGGTCAGCGCAAGCTGCTGGCCGATACGGATCCTCGGCCCACCGTTGAACGGCGCAAAGTGCCACGCTGCGCTCCGGGCCCACCTCTTCTTCTCCCACCTCTCCGGCACGAGCTCGTCAGCATCTTCGCCCCAGAGGTCCTTCCGACGATGCAGCACATGCGTGCTGAAGTTGACCTCCGTCTCCACCGACACGAAGATCGGAGACGCGCCGCTCGGGCCGCCGCCCGAGGGCAACGTCGTGTCTCTCAACGCGCGTAGCGAGTTGAAGGGAACGACCGAATGCAGGCGAAGAGTCTCGGAGAGGACGTGTTGGAGGTATGTGCACTGCTCCAGGCTCGCGAACGTCACCGTCTCCGCGGGGTCTTGCGAATATGTCCTAAAGGTCGACAGCACCTCAACGCGCAGCTTGGCGAAGACGCGGGAGGAGCGGAGGAGGAGGCAGCACCTTGTCCAACTCATTAGTCTTGCCGTGGTGTCGCGGCCGGCTGCGAAGAGCCCGAGGACCTGTTCGCGGACTTGGACGTCGCCGCCGTTGCAGCGCTCGTGGAGGACGGTGAGGAAGTCGTACCGCGGCACCGACTCTCCTCGCTTCTGCGCGCCGTCCGAGGCTGCGATGGCATTGTCGACGAACGAGTAAAGGGACCGCACGCACTCTTTGGAGTTCTCTACTTCCGTGAGCCCAGTAGAGGCTGCGCAGGCGCATCCGGGTTCCCAGGATGTGAAGCATGCGCTCGAATGCATGGTTAAAAGCTGTGCCAAGGTGAGAGTGGTCGTCGCGGAGGCGGGGTTCCAAAGTCGAAGTGCTCGGTCCAGGAACAACTCTGTGGCAGAGTCGAGAGTCACGAAAGGAGAAGATTGGCGAGGCTCACGGGGGCATGTCCAGCCGTCCGGAGACGCAGCCTTCTCCCGCTCGATGCAGAGGAAGAGATTCTGCACGTGCTCTTCGACAAGGCCGAGACGGAAGACGTTGTCGCGGCTGAAAACCGGCCGCATCACTCCTCTCGCGGAACGCCATGCCGTGCCGTCGGCGGCGAAGATGCTGCGGCCCAGCACCGTCTTGAGATTCGTGGTCCGGGCGAGACCCATGCCGAAGTCGTTGAACTGGGTGGCGAGGATTGCTTGGACATTTTTGGGGTCGGCGGTGACGAGGTTTGTCGTGCCGAGGACGGAGATGCGGAAGGTGTAGGTGTCGAGAGCGGCGAAGCGCGCGGCGACGTGGTCCGGCGTGCGCTGCTCGCGGTCTGAGCGGAGAGAGGTGAGGACGGTGTTATTCCGAGCCGCAGACGGGTAGGTTCGAGAGGCGGTGGTTTGCAAGAGAGGTTTCGAGCTTTGCGGGCGATGCTGATCTTGCGAAAGATGTTCTCTAGCACGACGAGAGTTGTGAGGATGATTGGAAGGAGAAGGTAAGGAGGATGGAAAAGAGTGAGAACATTGTCTCAACTAGGTGATTTAGTGGCGCCATCATCGAGCATTCCGATAACAAATCGTCTGTTACATCAGTGTTCCAGTTGTGATCTCGAGACTTTGGCGAGGAGATCACCGACTTCATCACCAGGCTAAGGCAACATCGACATCGTGTGACCCTCAGCGAGCTCCGAGCTTTCATGGGGTCTTCCCACAACCCTCTATTCAGCGATTTATGGTTCAACGGATCTACGTCACTGCCACTCACTGGGTCCCAGGACTGTGCTATTAATCGAGCTGGCTTTGTCTAAAGAGCTTCGGGTTCAAATAGGGCAAGAGGGAATCAAAGAATGCTCCATGGGTTCCATCCCGACGCGGGCCCGACGCGGCCCCGACGCGGGCATGATGCCTGGAGATAGGTATCCTTATCGGTCCCGTTCATGACTCGGGAGACCGCGTTGCTGGGAAGTGACAGGCTCAGGGTCTGGGTTCGAGATATACGGACCCCCACTGGACTGGGACCCTGACTCGGGCCTCGATGGAAGTAGTACGGGGCCCAATCATTGCCAATCGATTCGAAGGTTCATGATAGGTCGATGTTTATTACTCCAAGTCAGTTTAGGTTTCGGGACATATAGTCAAAGAATTGACTTTCCGCGTCCCGTTCCTTGCTAAAGCAAAGGCAAAAACAACGTCCTACATAGGAGAACACAACAGCGTTACCCATTTGGTAATTCTGGTTTATGATGCAAATGTATTGTCATAGCGAGCACTACTAAGAGAACTTAGTCCAGGCACCTAAGAACACTGGGTTCTAATTCAGATCCTCTCTGGGACGTAGTTTGATCATCAACGGCACCTTCTCCCACATAACCTATGTTCCTTACGGTGTCCACCAGTCGTCGTTCGGGTCGTTGACTTCGATACCAAAGTACCACATCATCCTCGCATAGGCGAGACTCATCTCCGCATAAGCCATGCTATTAGCAATTAGTGCCTGTTCCTGGCTTGAGTTTGGGATAATTGAGGTGGCTTACGGCTTTCCTATTTAAATATCTTGCCCGTAACGGAAGGGCTGGGTTGCTGCTCGTTCATCACTGGCGAATTCAGAACTAGGATCAAGCTCAAGCCATCTTTCCGGAATGAACTCCCCAGCACGATGGAAGTTGTGCTTGGAATGACCTGCGGCGAACTGGTTGACGGCGACCGCATAGCCTCCTGGAACCCTTCGACCCTCGATCTCCTCTTCCTTACCCAGAACCCACCGAGGCAGAGATCCAGGCGGGGGAAGCTACAGGCGCGTTGCCTCGCTGAGGCAAGCGCGAAGGTATTTGCAGATCTGCGTCGAAATCAAGGTGATCTCCTCTTTGGTCTTGATCGTGCCGCGGATCTAAACCTAGACGTAGCTGGTGGAGGGGGTCATGATGGCGCGAATCCAAGACTGGTCCGCATTCTCGATGCATCCCGCAGGAATACCGGAGGCCAGACCTGTTTTCCGATCAGCCAGGCCAAAGTCATCAACCTCGACCTGAAGGGAAGAGATCTTAAAGTAATGGACTTACCTGACACAACATCAACGGCAAGCAAGTTGAACCACTTAGACATAACCGGTCCCTCGTTACATCTCTTCATAAGACGCTTGACAAGGTTGTCAGAGTGATTCTGGAAATAATACTCCTGCTCGCGCAGAGCACACCGACAAAGTGTAGAGCCTACTCAGCTGAGCTTGGAGCTGTCCTGAGGTCGCTAACCAAGTCATGGTGAGAAAGAGCACCGGCGGCTCTCAATTGACCGCTGTCGAAGAATCAAGATCAAGATCAAAAGCCTCAAGAATCTTCGCGGCAATAACACTCTTACAGGAAGTCATGTCATTTGTGCGAATCAGCGATAACGTGTTTCACTTTACAGAATGTATTTCTCCCACTTGTTCCGGCGCTATTGGCCATCTAGCTGAAAGCCTCTAGGGCATTCAGATCGGGCGTATCTCGCCTAATTTGAGGTGGATTGCGAAACTGAGTTCAACTTACTATCTTGGGATTCTTGGGGCAATTGTAAGTATATATATTGACACACAAAACCTCTCGGTAAGATCAACGACCACTAACGATGACGTTACACTTCGAAGACAACCTTGTACATTGTGTTTTGTTCAATTAGACACATCAATAGAAAGACTGAGCTTTGAAGACTGGCTTTCGAATTTCGCCGAGGAATTCGAGAGGTTGTTTGCCCCCAAATGCTATTCAGGACTCCCTCCAGAGTTCAAGACACATTCTCCCAGCACTTTTCGATGAAGACCGTGGAGCACAGACAGTACGCCCTGTACAAGGACCGGGATTATCTTCGACAAATATTCTGCCAATGACGTGACGAAAGCGCCGCAGGTTTATCGAAAACCGTAGACTAATTGTGAAGATGAATTAATGGGAGGGTTACCCGATAACCAGTTCCTGTCAAAAGATTTACGCACGTAACCCTGAACTCGCGGCTCGTTGCCAGGATGCCCCTGACTGCCACATTATGACTTGAGACCCGCACAGAGGGGCACGAGAATTGCCGGCCGTGTTGACCCAAATATAGAGATTTCGCTGCAGAAGAAAAGCTTGTTTTCCCAGAAATGCTGGATGCACGAGTTAATGCTTGTTCTGCGAACAAGCTCGCGAACCCCATGCTTGGCTTTCGTAGCCCCCGAGGGCCGTTCAAAAGGATCAGCAAGCTTATTGGCTTTGTTCAGCACCACGTGCGATCCGAGATCTTCATAGGAGTACGGGACCGTTCAAGCTGATACTTTTGGAAGCTCTCGGCTATGGCAACCCGCCTCAAGAGGGTCCAGGGGCCCTTGGGCTCCGGACAGGGGACGTTGGCCGATGGAGTCCATCGAAGAAACCGAGCTCAGGGGAGCCTCTAGAGGTCCACGATAGCTACGACTGAAAGTGTGGGTGGGGTGACTTCCTGCGGAGTAGACATGTGATGTGGCCGAAGTCGGTTTTGAGGCAAGTTCGCGGTACTTCGAACAGCAACCGTCTCGCGATAGATTTATCGTCACCTTGACACGTCGTACTGGGCGGGTGAGCGCTCAAGATGACTACCGCAGCCCACCGATACAATATTGAGCAGGAGCTTCACCCTAAGCTACCTGCGGAAGCCGTTCTTCACTTCCCAGGCTCCAAGGGCTTCGAAAATCAAACTTGCGATTGATTCACCGAATACGAGCGTCCAGTGAGTCTCTCGTTGTCCGGGTGCACTAGGGAAGCAATCTAACGTCTAAACACACAGTCCTACCTCGTTTCTACCTCTCCTGGGTGCGGTGACGACGTGATTTAGATCGTGAAGTACGCAAAGGAAAAGGGTGTGCCGTTCTCCCCGCGTTCAGGATACCATGCCGTCACGAGTACGATGCGACATCTCAAAAACGGTGTTCTAATCGACATGCGCCCGTTGAACAAACTCAACTTCGACGACAAGAGACAAGCTACGGCAGGAGGTGGTGTCATCACCGATGATTTTGTCAAATTCCTCCAATCCGTGGGAATGGAAGTCAGTGAGTACATCCAAGTCTCGTTGACATTACAGTTCAGCCTTTTCAAGACTGGAAAATCTGCAACATGTTGGGTCCTGTCCAACAACGGGAATCAAGGGCGTGGCTTTCGGGGCTGGACTCGGCCGACTTCAAGGCAAGTATAGCTTCTTGCATGACAACATGGTGTCTTGCAAGTTGCTTCTCGCAGACGGCAGCGTCAAGATGGTATCGGAAGAGTCCGACCGAGACCTGTTCTAGGCTATCCATGGCGCGGGACACAACTTTGGCATTGCTCTTGAAGCGACCTTCCACGTCTATCCGCAGGCGAACAACGGTATCCGCTACCCCTGGGAAGTGGAGTATACCTTGGATCAGTGCGACGACGTCTTCGAGACACTGAACAGCGTTCAAGAAAGCATGCCCACTGACTTGGCTATTGTTGTTCTTTGGCTTCGACAATCTGCGGAAGGAAGAAAGATACGAATTCATCCGGTGTAAGCTTTAGAGTCTTACTGACCCGTGACACTACAGCACCACATTTTCATTAATGTCGTCTGGTCCGGGAGCGCACGTTATTCTTGAGGATGCGGCTTCATACCTCATCCGTCACGGTCTTCCGGGACGTCACGCTGCTATCTCTCGCCCTCTTCTGCCCAAGTCAACTTCCTGAGACGATGGTGCTGAGAGCAATGCCAGCGAGACTGAGCCGACTTTCAAGCTCATCGTCCTTTCCTCTAATGACCTAGAGGGTGTCAAGCGCAACGTGGAGCGTCTGCAGTTTTACCTCGAGACCAAGACCGCAGTCTCTTCCATATACATAAGCGACCTCGCTTACACCATGGCCTCCAAGAGAACTGCGTTGCCGTGGAAGTCCTTTGCTATTGCATCTGATGTCGCTTTTTTGGAGAACTTGGACACTATCGCGGCTATCATTCGCTCATCCAATTCACTGTCCCGAGGGTGGCATTTGTGTTGACTGGCCAGGGTGCTCAA
Organism: Colletotrichum sansevieriae; assembly: GCA_026260285.1. Classification (NCBI taxonomy): domain Eukaryota; kingdom Fungi; phylum Ascomycota; class Sordariomycetes; order Glomerellales; family Glomerellaceae; genus Colletotrichum; species Colletotrichum sansevieriae. The sequence continues at coordinate 75,105 of JAOQIF010000027.1, read as the reverse complement.
TACTTCCAAATGGGTAAGGGACTCTCCGGCTGTTGCCATGGTGGGTCACTCAAATCGTGAAATTGCCGCTGCCTACTGCGCTGGTTTCATTGATCATGAGGCTGCTGAAGATTTCTTGGTTGAGAGGCCAGGTCTCTCAGACCGTCTCCCAGGCCGGGAGCATGTTGGCTCTCTCTCCCAGCGCCGAGAGCATCATAGAGTACCTTCAGTCCCTGAAGTCTGGCAAGGCTGTTGGCTGCTTCAACAGTCCCAAGTCCTGCACCGTCTCTGGTGACTGCTCTGCCATCGAAGAGCTCCAGGAGCTTCTTGAGGAGGCTCAAATTCCTTGCTCTCATCTGTCTATCGATCTCGCCTACCACTCCTTCCACATGGAGGCCGCAAGAGAGGCTTACGAGTCTGCTCTTGCGGGTATTCCTCACAGTTCTTCAGACATCCCTCTCGTCTCTTGCGTCACCGGTAAGGTTGTCGAGCCTAAGCAGATGAAGCCTTCCTACTGGGTTGACAACCTGGTCTTTCCCGTCGACTTCGTCGGCGCAGTCCGCTCTCTTCTGCACCACAAGCTAAGTATCACGATTGCTCTGCCTTTGCTAGCGTCTTCGTCGAACTCGGCCCCCACTCTGCTCAGAGAAGCTACCTTCTCGACACTCTCGCTACCGAGGACCGGTTCTCCGACCTGTCTTACGCCAACGTTCTCAGACGCAAGTTCGACGGCGTTCAGACCGCCCTAGAAGCTACCGGTCAGCTCCGGGCCAAGGGCTCTGTTATCGATATCAACCGTTTCACAACGAGATTAGTGACAGCCCCAAAATGCTGATCGACCTGCTATCACGAGCCAGGATGAGATCATAGGGAAAAGGACTTATCGGACTACCCTATGGGAGTCCATAGAAGGGGGACACCGGGTAGCGCATCAGATAACGGGCTATCCTAGGAGTCTATAGAAGGGGAATACCAGGTAGCGCTTCGGATAATAAGCTATCCTAGGGAAGTCTATAGATAAGGGGCACCGGGTAGCTCACTAAATAAGTCCTCTAGCCCTCATATACCTTTATATAGTAATTAGAGGGCTAGAGAAAAATAAACGTTATAACTTTATACCTATCTATATTAACTCTTTTACTCTATATTATAACCTTTTATAATACGTTCTTCTCTCTTACCTATGCTAATAGGGGTGCAGACCGTTAGAGCAGTGCTATATATACTAATAATACCTACCTATAGGTCTACTAGGGAGGTAGGATCCCCTGCTAGACAGGAGCTACTAAATAGCTAAACTCAGGATAAGATACCTATCGATTAGAATAATAAAGCGAGTATTAATAAGGAACTAGTTAATTAATTAATAGAGGCTAAATTAGATCGTCTTATTAAGGAGGAAGAAAAGAAGAGTTAACTAAAGTATAAATAAGAATATTTTAAGGTTTTAAGAGCTAGCTAACTATTAATCCTAATAGATAACCCTACTATCTACTAGGTAGTTATTAGTAGCAACCCCGAGGCAAAGAAGTATTAGCTAGAACTTTAGGGGAAGCACCTCTTAATACTTAGGTATAAAGGAGGTACCTAAACTAACTATAATTAACTTATATTTAACCTCGATATATAATTCAAAATAAATAAGATTACCTTAGACCTTAAGAAGGTGCTATATACTACTAGGTGCCTAGAAGGATTAGTAGCAAAGCAATAGACCTTATACCTTTCTATTAGATATAATAATAAGGCGAAGAATATTACTTAGGTAATAATAGAAGACTAGTTAACTAATAGCATAGCTAATAAGGGGTCTAGGATCCTTAGTATATAAACTTAGCTTAAATAGGCCTACTAGTAACTAGGATAGTTATACTAGAGCTTTATTAATTATTATAAAGGGGTTAAGGTAGAGAGCCCCTACTAATAACTAGAGCAGATCCGGGTAGCTAATATAGTAGCTAGATTAAACCCTAAGCTCTAATACTATATTATAGCAAATAGATTACTAAAATCGCAGCTCGAACTTAATATAAGGGCTAGGAATGCCGAACTTATAATTAATATATAAATATATAGGCTACTAGTAAGGGACTAGAGGACTAACTATAAGGAATAATAACTAGAAGGCTAAGCTACTAATCCAGAGGAACGGACCGAGACTATAAAGGGGGACTATAGCTATACTAATACCTACTAGGAGCATACTAAGGACTTATTATAAGATACCAAGAGGGAAACTATCTATTATAATTATAATAAGAAAGGCTATATCTCACTAAGATACCTATATTATAAGAAATGCAGCTATACCTACTACGAAGGCAAACTATGCCCTAGCAAATAACTAGAGGAGAACTAAGTAACTATATAGGTAGTTTAGTAGGATAGCAACTAGCTATATCGCTTTGAAATAATAATATAGGTCTAGGTTGCAAGTAGCTAGAAGACTAGTACTACGCTTATTAATTATAGAGCTAATAAGAATATCATAAACTAGAGGGTTATAACTAATACCTAACTAGAGGCTAATAACTTAGAACCTATAAGGGGAATATAGGCATCCAAGGGACCTAACTATAATATATAGAAATTAGTTACCTAAATAACTAATAGTATAGGCATCTAGCGGACGGTTTTATATAACTTTAGGATTAATAATAATAATAGCTACGATACTATCCTAGGGATCCCTTAGTATATAGCGGAGTGCCCTAATATTAATTAGAGGGAGTTAGTCTTGCGAGTTACGAGCGCGCAGGTCATCAGGAATAAAGGTATATTATAGAAGTAACTATTCGGAAGGGTTACCCGCATCGCGGGTTAATATCCACACGTGCAGCTTATATAATACTATATATCACGTAGTAGGCTATGAGGCTGCGGCTTAAAGTGAGGATATTGCAATATACCCCCTTAGATATTATAGATAGCTGAAAAAACGTATTCCTTACTACCTTATGCTTAAAACCCGTCCAAATTTATTATATAAAACGTATAAAAATAGCTTTTATGATAATAAAGTAAATAAATAAATAAAAGTATTATTTATAGTTATATTTATAGAATATAAAAGTACTTAATAGGGTCGCTCGGTTATTAAGGCGGGTTATAAATACTCTTAGAATTAACGAAATTTCCTAATATAGTTAGCGCAGGCTGTCGGGTGTGAGTAGTAGAGGTAAATAAGACCTCTCATGCCCTCTTATAATTAAATTTTTTCTTCCTCAGACTACCTATAATTTATAAAGGTAAGTTTTCGAAAATCCTAAATCGCTTGCTATAATGCTTATATATTATTAAAATAATTATTAGAGCGTTTAATATAATTATTAGAACCTTTGCTAACCGTTTTATAGATTAGAATTTATAAATACCTATCTCTAAGAAGAAGGCTGCTACTTATGCGTATATAGCGTATAAGCGCGAGCGCGAGAAGGCTGCTGCTAATACTAACGCTGCTACTGCTAGTAATCCCCCCCCTATCTCTAATAATAATAATAATAAGGAGTCTGCTATGCCCCCTAGCCCCCCTGCGCCTCCCCCCCCCTTATCCCCCTCATCCCTCTATCGAGGAGGTTGAGGATGAGGGCGAGTATAATACCCTATATATATACTATCTAGAGCGTCTTATATATTAGAAGCGCTATACTAATTATTTAAAAATAGCTCCCTAAGGACCCCTCTGCTATAAGGTCCCTTGCGAGGAGTACCTTAGGTCTACCCTTGCGGGCAAGACCTAGGGTTACTATTATAACCCTATGCTTATAGCTGCTAGCGCCTCTAGCGCGAAGTGCTATAAGAAGAATTAATATATATTATACGCCTCTACCTCTTATAGTTATCCCTATACCCCTCTAGCGCTTATTATAATACCCTTTGCTTGCTACTTCTAGGAGGTTATAGAGTTTAACTCTATTAGCTAGGCTATAAGTATAATACTCTTTTAGAAGTATCTCTCGATTTTAGAAGTATTTTTTAAGCTTTAAAAGCGTTTTTTAATCTATTTCTAACTTTATATATAGGATTTTAATTACTAGAGAGCTAGTATCTAGTATACCTTCGACCTTATCTAGAGTGGTATTACTAAGACCCCTGCTCCTATTATACCTACTCCTATGCTCCTAGCTACCCCTATGCTCGCTCCTCCTCTAGCTCTTGCTATACTTATTATACCTGCTGCCTCTCTTGCTATACCTACTGCCCCTAGTGCTATGCTTATTATCTTCTCTCTATCTAATAGTAGATAAGAGGTCCCCCCTAGCCTTGCTATAGCTAGCAGACTCCTTATAATTACCTTAGCTTAATATTAGTAGAGCTAGTTAGATATATTTACTATTACCTCTTATACCTATTAGAGCTAAGCTTTATTATTAGGTTTAGGGGTTTCTATATATATTTAGGGCTTCGGCCTAGGATAATATTTACTTTTAGGTATTTTTAGACTTATTTTTAGGCTCTTATAAGCTAAATCAGGCTTCTTAGCTATAAGGCTAAATATAGACTTTTCTTAGCTGCTATACCCCCTTATTTCTAACTATTCCTACTTTATATCCTTTATAATAAGTATATATATATCTACTAGGTTTAGTAGCGTATAGAAGTGCTTAAACGTACCTCTAGAAAGGTTCTTTATAAGACCGTTAGTAGGTATTAAGTCTATAGGTATATAGGCTATATTAAAGCTACCCTTTTAGAATTCCTATCGTAGCTATATATTCTAGATATCTATATAGCGGAGACGCGTTGTAATACGTTCTCTATTACTAACTATAAGTCGGATTATCTATTAATTATTATAATTAATCTTCTAGGCGTCTTTTCCTATATTTAATACTATATCTTAGAAGAGTCTTTTAATTACTATTACCTCTTTTATAGTATTCTCAAGGCTTAGAAGCTCTGCTTCTATTATAAATATTATAATAGTATTTTAATATATAGCTTTCTAATATATTATACCTCTAAAGAGGAATATAATATATCCTTAGGCTAATCTCTATATTTCTTTATTATCTATAAACGAGGCGTTACTTATAATTTAGAGAGCTTATATACCCCCTACGTCTCTAAAGCAAAGAGTAAGGAATTATATTACATAGAGGTATTAGATTATCTAGTTAACTACTGCTATATAGGCTAACGAAGGGTTTATAAGAAACTACGAGAGATATATAGCTATAAAAGCTATATCTAGACGTACTATTATTACTAAATAAAATATAGAACTAACTTTCTCCTAGTACTCTTTTATATATATAGGAGAAGCCTATTCCTTATTCTTCTTAAGTTCCTTAAGAAGTAATAGAGTTATAGGATATATTCCTTCTTAAAGATTAAAACGCTTAGCAACCTTCTTAATATATAAGTTATATACTAAATAGACCTTCTAGGCTATATAATCTCTAACTACTTAGATCCCGAGGTAATACTTAATAGCACCTTAGTCTTTAAGTTTATATTTAGTTTTTAGCCCGTTTATAATCTATTTCGCTCTAGAGGAGTATTCCTAGTAGTATAGAATAAGAATATTATCTATATAGAATAAAACTAGAACCTGATATTTAGGATCCTAGAAGAGATATACTTCTTCTAAGCTTAGGGCGAGTCCTAGCTTCTTTAGAGTTACTAAGAAATACTTATACTAAAGGAGTAGCATATCTCTAAGGCTATATAAAGCTTTATTAAGTTTAATATACTTTCCTTTATATTTAAAACCCTCTAGGAGTTAATAGTAAATTAGAGGTCTATTTAGATCCCTCTCTATATTTAGAAAAGCGTTATCTATATCGAATTACTATACTTTAAGGTTAAATTAAGTAGCTAGGGCTATTATAATATGAAACGTTTTCATAGCGAGAGTTACTATATATATATTTTCCAGGCTGCTCTTCTACTAGAGGTCTCCTTATATGCAGATCTTAGCTTTAAAACGCTCTAGATTACTATTTATATTAACCTTATATATAAATACCTATTTCAGGGGTAGGGGTCTTAATTATATAGCTTATTAGTCGATTTCTCGCTATATTCCTTTTTCTTATAGTTTCTTAATTTTAAGCTTTACTACCTCTATAAAGCGCTTATATAGATGTTTTAGAAGTATTAGAAGTTCTTTCTAGCTTTAGGGAGGCGATTAGAGCTTAGATATATATATATCTTATTCTAAATCCTTATTATCGCGCTCCTATTTCTAACTTCTAATGCGACTTTATATATATAAATAAAGCGTTATATGCCTAGAAGAACCTTCTTCTGCTACCTTTTTTATATTAGGTATAAATATTATAAAGAAGGCCTCCTAGGCGTATTAGTCTTTAATAGGAATAACCTTTTCCTAGTATTTAATCTTAGAGAATAGCTATTCTAACTCGTATTTCTTATTAATTATATTAGAATAAGTCCCCGAGATATTATTAATAAATAAAATAAAGTCTCTAAATCGCTCTAGAGGCTATTAATTATATTAGCTCGAATAGCTTGCCTTTTTATAATCCTTCTAATTATAAGCTCTTTTTAGAGCCTCTTCTAAACCCTTTGCTTTATATGCCTAGTTTATAACTCTAGGTATCTTATCTTTTGATTTAGAAGGGTCCTTAGGAGGTATTAACGCTTTCTTCTCTTTATCTATATCTAGTACTAGTATTCTAAGTCGAACTTAGGGTTTACTATTTTTACTCTAACTTTTATTAGGAGTAGTATAAGTATTTTTATCCCCCTCTAAAACGTTTATAACCTCCTTAGTTTATTTGCGAGATTTGTTATAAGATAAGTTTAGTATATTAGCATCCCCTCTCTAGCTCCTAATTATAACTTAGGGTCCTAGAGTATATTCAGGGGTAGGAAGACCTCCTAGAGCCTCCTTTCGGGTCTCCTTATATATTATAATATCTTATAACTATATAACTAAGGTCTCTTGCTCTTTAAGAGTATCTTCTACTATATTATTAGCCTATTCCTATATACCTAGAAGCTCGAGTACTAAATTTGGAAACGACTTAAGCTCTAGTTCCTATTTGATAATATAATATATAATCTTAGCTAGTATTTCTATATATTTATCCTCTTTCGAGTAGAACTTCGACTTATTAAACTATATATTATATATAATAATCACTCTCTTGAGCGCGGGTACCTAGATCCTATATAAGTTATATACGTTATTAATATACCTAACTAGGTATCTAACGTATCCCTGCGGATATACCTTATAGTGCGTTCTTCCTTATCCATTTTCTCATTCCTTTTCGAGCGGGTACGCATAATAGCTATATATATATATATCTATCCCTAGTATAGCTAAAGGTCTCTCCTAATCGTAGACGTATAGGAAGGGGCCTACTAATAGAAGTATTAAGTATACTATTCTTCTTTAACTTAATTTAGCGACTTCTAATTAGTCTTTTGCTATAAGGATTAGTTAAAAAGATAAATCCCTGCGAGAGTTAAATCTAGCTATATTTCTAGGGGAAGATTAGCTCCTTTTTATATCTTAATACCTCTTAGAATCGCCTCCTAATTAGCATGCTCTAAACCGCTTACTAGCTCCTTTATATCTACTAGGGGCGTCTTAAGTATAATTCTATTATTCTTTACCTAGCGTTAATAGCGCATGCTGCTATTAATAGCGATTATAGCTATCTTATTATCCTAGTGGATAATATAAATTACTAATCTATATTACCTTCTAACCTAGCGTTTAAAATAGAAAAGTATTATAAAAACTTCCTTAAGCGAATATCGCATTAGAGGGAAACCCTATAGCTTACCTAAGTATTTATCCTTAATAATTAGGATATAGAGGGCTCCTAAGATTGCTTCAAAAGGGTAATAGAAAATATCCCAGAAGATATAATAATATAGATAAATCGCTTTATTTTCTAACTTTGAGCGCGAGATAACCTTCTTTATATAAGTTCTAGTATATATTTCGCATTATATCCGCATTATGCTATATATCTTCACCCCCTAAACGTTCTTAATTATGCATTCGAGAGCCTTAGGGTCTAAGTGCCTAGAACGAAGATGCTATAGGTATGCATTATCTAATCGATCTCTGCGATAATTATATATATCTTATCTATAAGGGGCTTTTACTAGCTAGGTTATAGTAATAATATATATAAAACTTACTAGTATACTTTTAAGAGGGTATAAAGAAAGAGGGTTATATTTAAGGAAGACTAAATCGTGCTTTTAGATTAGTATAGCAATAACTACGCTTCGAGTAAGGTTTCCTAAGCATAAAGTATAGTTAAGTTTATAAAACTAGATCTTCTGCACGTTAAGGCGACTTTTAGATATAATATTAATATAAAAACCTTTAATATAAGTAACGTTCTTAAGTATAAGATTGCCCGACCCCTATCTATATTAACCCTTGAAGATCCCTTTGAGAATATAGGTTCCCTAGCTTATAACTAGGATCCGGGTTGTACCTGCTTTTATAATATCTTCCGGGCTAGACTCTATATAGGAGTCGTCTAGTAATAGCGATTTATTATTAACTAAGTATATAGTACTATAGTTATTATAGATTATACTACGCGAGAAGATATATAGCGGGGCAGAGGCGTTAAGCGAGTATATCCCTAGTATAATCGCTTTAGGAAGGCTTTATAGATCGATTAATATAGCTATAATATTAAATAGGACTCTAGTATTCAACCCCTAGCTATATCTACTATTCTAACTACTTCTTCTACTACTATTTCTATATTATTAGCCTCTTCTACTATATAATCCGCCTCTTCTGCAGTTAGTATTACTTATCTAGTTCGAGATCTATCCTTTGCGTGCAATAATAGCCCTTATATTTAACTATTTGCTTCGATTAAGCCTAGAAAGGATTTCCTAAGCTTCTTTATTATCTATAGAGATCTAGTAGAACCTATAGGATCCCTTATAAGCATACTCCAGGCGCTTATACGTCTTAGGGGTCTAAGAATGCTCTTCTCTATATAAGTAGCTATTAAGACGCGCGTTAGAGGGGTTATTAGACTTTCTACCTAAAGTAGCAAATAGAGCGTTTAATCTATAAGAGCCCTTAGTAAGTAAGTATTCATAGGCTAGGGCTGAGAAGATAATCCTATACTATTCTAGTATATATATTAGAAACCCTAAACTAATATTTATAATAAGCTATATAAGCTTAGTACGAGCTTAATCCGGGGCGAGTTGGTATTTAACTACTTCGAGGAAGGTTTATAATATAAGTTCTCCCTAGACCTCTAGGATATTAAGTCTTTTTGCTTCTATATAGTAATAATACTACTCTATATACTAAGTAGAGGGGTTAATATTTAAATTAGCTTTATTAAGCGATTAAAGATAGTTCTTACGAGCTATATTAGTAACTATGAGCACTATAGGTGCGAGCTGCGTCTTGATCTCGCATATAAGGGCTTATAGAGTTACCCTTAGCTAGGTATTATTATTTAGGATAGCTAATTTAGTATTAGTTAGAATAGGGTTCGAGATTATCTTATTAACCTATATCTAGAGGTTAAGGTAATACATTGAGAGGGTCTGCTAATCTAAGGAAGTTATTATATAATCCTTAATTACTATATTATAATCTATTTTTATATCCTTATAAATAGTAATCTGAGGCGTTTATAGAGATTCTAAGAGGGAGGATAATCCTCCTATCCTATTAGGAATAATACTTACTTCTTCCTCGCTTCCCTAGGTCTCTATAGTTAGATAGATATTCTCTAGAGCGCTCTTAGGAGCCTCTACTAGATATTTAGCCTCCTCTAGATATTATTTTACCTACTTAGTATACTCTTCTTAGTATTTTATATTTAGAAGAGCTTAGCGCTTAGCGATAAACTTAGAGATCTTTAGGGCTATAGTTACTTATAAAGGGTTAGTATAATTATCTATATCTAGGTTAATATAGTCCTAGAGGCTTCTTAGGCGTATATAGAACTTGAAATAGGTATACTATACGGGCTAGTTGCTTCTAGATATAAGAATATCTTCTATAAGGGGAATCTCATCTCATTATTAGTAGAGGATATAATAGATAAGGATAGTAAAGGAATTAATAAAAGGGTAGGAATAGGTTTCCTATATATAACTTGTAGCAGAGGGGTTTTTTAAGCTATTATTAGAGCTAAGCTTATAACTCTTATAAGTTATAAGCGCGTAGGTTATTAGGAATAAAGGTATATTATAGAAGTAACTATTCGGAAGGGTTACCCGCATCGCGGGTTAATATCCACACGTGCAGCTTATGTAATACCGCACGTCACGTAGTAGGCCGTGAGGCTGCGGCTCAAAGTGAGGATATCGCAATAGTTAGGCTAGACCTTTTCCCTATGCGAGAAGAGCATTTGCCCTATTATAACTAGAAAAGAGCTTAAGCGTATTAAAAATAGAGTAAGAGTAGTACTTATAAGTATATTATAGATTAACTAGATATTAACTACTACCTACTAGGAGTATACCCGGGAACCTAAGGATATTAAGGATATTAAAACGAATATCCTACTAGAGTACTAGGATTTTAAAAAGGTATTTAATATTAACCTAGTAGGAACTATACCGGAGTTTAGAACTACTAGGAGCTACTTTATTAACTTAGAGCCCGGGACTAAGCCCCTATTTAGACCGATCTACCTACTAATAGAAAAGGAATTAGAGGAGTTGAGGGACTATATCTATAAGGCCCTATAAAAGGGATAAATTCGCTTATTAATAAGTCTAGCAGGGGTGCTAATCCTATTTATCCCGAAGAAGGGGGGTAAGTTGAGGTTATATATAAACTACTAGGGGCTTAACTAGGTAACTACTAAGAACTATACCCCTCTCCCCTTAATTAATGAAATCCTTAATTAGCTCTCCTAAGCGAAATACTTCACTAAGCTTAACCTTAAAGATATCTACTACTAGGTGAGGATCCGAGAGGGAGATAAGTAGAAGATAGCATTCCGCATATAATATAGTTATTATAAATATTATACTATACTATTTAGGCTTATTAATATACCTACTACCTTCTAGATATTTATTAATAAGTTACTTATAGGCCTAGTTAACGTTATTTATATTATATATTTAGATAATATTTTGATATTTACTAATAATATAGACTTCTATATAGAGGTAGTGAGGTAGGTACTCACCCGGTTAGGAGCTAATAGCCTCTATGCGAACCCCGATAAGTGCGAATTCTATAAGGAATAGATCGACTTTCTTAGGTTTATAGTTTTAGTAAATAATATTGCTATAGAATAGGAGAGGGTCTAAGCAATTACTAAGTAGCTAGTACCTATTATAATATAATAAATTTAGCAATTTCTAGGATTTATAGGGTTTTATATGAGATTTATTAAGAATTACTCTAAAATCTATAGCCTGCTTACTAATCGACTTGCTAATATAGCTAAGGGATAACTAGTAATAACTAGTAAGGTACTAGTTGCCTTCTATCAGCTCTGCGCTTTATTTATAGAGGTACCTATTTTATAATACTTCGACCCCACGCTCCTAATTCGCATTGAAACTAATATATTAGACTTCGCAATAGGGGTAATATTAAGCTAGCTAGAGGGGGATATATAGAGACTAGTAGCGTTCATATCTTAGAAACTTAAGGGCATATAACTATAGTATAGCACGCTAGAAGCAGAGCTACTAGCTATTAGGGAGGTAGTAGTAAGGTAGCAGCACTACTTGCTTTACTCTCAGCACCGCATCTAGTTTATTACTAACTACCTAAGTTACTAGTACCTCGCTAATAAGAAGACGCTTAATAGCTAGTAGGTATAGCTACTATAGGATCTATTAATATTTAACTTTTAGATTAAATACTAGCCTGGTTACTATAACCTAGCTAATAGCCTCTTATAAAGACCTAATTATACCCCTAAGGATATAGAGATTAAGGAAGCTAGAGACTCGCTCCTATAGGACTTTCTATAACGTTTTAACTAAACTACTATCTAGAGGGTAGGTACTAGGCGATAATAAGGTGCTTAACTATTAAATACCTCCCTAGAATAACTTATACCCTCGCTTTAGAACTAAGTTAAGGAGGCCTAATAAAAAGACCCCTTTTATATTAACAAGGAGTAGGAATAATAAGGGATAAGGTAGTTACTAGATAATACTAATACCTTATAATACTATAAGGGCCTATATATTCCTAATAACTACCCGCTTTAGAATAAAGTCCTTAGAGCGTTTTATAACGAACTATCCGGAGGTTACTAGGGGGTTCCTAAGATACTAAAGAGGATTAGGAAGTCGTTTTTCTAGAACTTATAGAAGAGTAATATAAAGGAATATATTAAGATATATATAATATATTAGCGTACGAAACCGAGATACTACCTACCTTATAGCGAACTTGCACCCCTACTAATACCTACCTAGCCCTTTTAATAAATGTTAATTAACTTTATTACTAAATTGCTGCTCTCCCTCACGATAGGAAATAAGCCTTATAATAATATTCTTATCGTTATTAACCGATTTATAAAATACTCCCTATATATCCCTACTAGGGAGTTACTTATAGCTAATAGGTTAGCTACACTACTTACTAAATATATCTTCCTCATATTTAGGCTCCTAGAGGCTATTATATCTAACTAAGGATCGTTATTTACTAGTAAGTTTTAGGCTGAAGTATACTACCTGCTAGTTATTAGGAGGAAACTTAGTACTACCTTTCACCCCTAGACTAATTGCTAAATAGAATGCTAAAATCAGAGCATTAAGCACTTTTTATAAGCTTTCTATAATATTAACTAGGATAATTAGGTAATATAGCTCGACCTAGCTTAATTTATTTATCATAATTCCTACTATAAGGCTACTAAGATACTACCTACCGAGCTGCTAATAAGATATTCTCCCTACAGACCTAATAATATCGAACCCTAGCAAAAGGTCTCAGTAGTCCTAGCAGCATACGACAGAGTTTAGAGTCTACTTACCTAGAGGATAGCTATTACTAACCTACTTTATAAATATAATAAAATATATAGCAAGTTCTATAATCAAAGGAGGACCCCTATTATTTTTATAGTAGGAGACCTCATATTACTTTTAATAAAAAATATTAAGTAGAGATAGCCTTCTCGGAAACTTTCTAATAAATACCTAGGCTTACTTATGATCTAACGGGTAATTAATAGGTAATAAGTATATAAACTGTAGATAGATAAAAACTACCAAATTCATAATATTTTCGCACCTATATAATTAGAACCCTTTTTTAGCTTAGCTATCCTATTATAAGAAATCCTAATTAATAATAACGACGATAATATCTATATAGTAAATTATACTATTACCTATAGGGGCCCTAGATAGAACCGTTAGTACCTTATTAAATAGAAGGGCTATAGCGAACTAGATAATTCATAGGAACTATAATAGAACGTATCTATCGATTTACGAAATAACTACGAAGCCTAATTATAAGCATAAATATCACGATCCCTATACGATTCAACGGGTAACTAGTAGGTAGTTAGAAATAGGGCACGCCGGCTAGGTATTTCAATTTACTAGCCCAAAGGCCCTAATAAGATAGAAAAAGACGAAACCGAGGCCTGAAGGCAATTATATATACCTAGAGATTATTAGTAGCTTACTAGGGGTGCTCCTGAAAAATTTTAAATCCCCTAGGCGCTAGTACCTATCTCTTTAAAGCTATTATCCTCGCTACTAGATTTAGTAATAATAACCTCGTAATTCTAAAAACTATTAGAAATCAACTAGATAAGTACTAAGGAGGTATTAGCAGGGCTTATAGGGATTTATAACTTTATTATAGGAGTCTAAGGACTTCTAAGCGCGTATAGCTTACGCTTCTTATGCCTTAGTCTGCTTTTTAGTAAACTGCTCTATCTTAGAGTAGTAATAGCAGAGCTCCTTATACTATTAATATAATAACTTAGTCTATTTCTCTACCTCCTTAGAGAAGTACTACTAGTAAGTAGCAGCCTCCTCTAAAGCAGCTACCTAGCGGTCCTCTATCTCTATAAAGATCTCCGCTTCCTTAGCCTTATGCTTCTTAAGTATAATATTAGTATTATTTTTTTAGCCTAGAGGGCCTTTTTAACTGCGAGCTAGGTAGCAAGGATCTCCTCCTAAGTATAATTAAATACTAGAGACGTAATAGAGAGGTATTAGATAACCTACCTTATTCTTAGCATACTAGGCCTGAATATCGGGCTTAGAGCTACCCTTATCTATAAGGCGCTTAAGCTTATTTATAGTACTTATTATATAATAGGTAGGCTATAGAGAGTTAGTAGCTAAGGATTAGAAAATAATATATAAAACTTATATTAGTATAAGCCTTTCTATTACTAATTTTAATATAATACTTATATTTAATAGAGGTATCTAAAATTATACGAATTAGTAATAAATTCTAAAGCTAAACTAGCGAAGCACTAGATAAGCACTAGCTAAGGACTAGATGCTTACTATCGCTCTCAAAGCAGATTAGTAAGCTTATAAGGAGCTTGATCTTAGGAATATTATCCTTAGGGGGCTCCTACTTCGCTTATACTAGGAGGTAGTAGCAGCAGGAGCACCCCTGGTGCTCACCTATTATTAGGATATAGGAAGCATCTAGGGTATTAGTAGGGAAGGGGGCGGCGTTAGTAGTAGTAGAAGATATAATAATTCGTTATATAATAATTAAGATGAAGTTATAGTAGGATAGCGGGAGACTAATAGCAACTTGCTAGTATTATAATCTAAAAAAAGTAAGAGAAAGGATTTTAGCAGGGCGAAATTTCAAATAATATTTATACTTTTTAACTTAATGCTAAAGTTAGCTTTCTATATAATTAAAAGGAGGATAATCCCTAGATTATTATATTATTCGCCTTTATTTAACCCTATTATAAATAGGGAGGTATTAGGTAACTATAGGATAACTATTAGCTAACCCCTATATAATAATAATAAATGCTTTCACCCCTAGAGGGAGAATATCTTTATTACCCCTATAAAGCTACTAAAAATATAATAACGAGTAGAAAATATAATAATTTAGAGGGTAAATTCAAAGTAATAAAAACGAGCCTGAATAATAAAACGTTTTAGTATAACCCTGTAAAAGAAGGAATAACCCTCGCGAGGGAGTTTAGCTATAGGTATCCGGATAACTACTAGGTATCCCTAGACCTTTTAGATAGAGAGCTATAAGAATAGCTAGGGTAGAGGATAGATATCCTACTACTAGCTAACTACTCCTCTAAGCTCTTTTGATTACTTTTTATATAGAAAGCTATAAGAGTAGCTAGGGTAGAGGATAGGTATCTTACTACTAGCTAACTACTCCTCTAAGCTTCTCTAAACTATAAAGTCCCTTAATACCTAGGTATAGAGCTATAAGAGTAACTAGGGTAGAGGATAAGGTACCCTACTACTAGCTAACTGCTCCTCTAAGCTACCTAGCTATCTAAGGAAGAGTTATATAGCTAGACCTAGGGATGCTAAATTCTAGACCTATAGGAACTAGGAACTAGGTAGGCACTAGGTACCCTCTAGATAACTATAGAGTAGCCTAGTCTAAGGATAAACTAGTTTAGAGAGGGGGGATCGTATTATGAGCTAGGATAAGATTATAGGGAAAAGGACTTATCAGACTACCCTATAGGAGTCTATAGAAGGGGGATACTAAGTAGTATATCAGATAATAAGCTATCCTAGGAGTCTATAGAAGGGGAATACTAAGTAGCGCTTCAGATAACAGGCTATCCTAGGGAAGTCTATCCCATCGACTGCGAGATAACGTCGCTACATCCAGATGCGGAGATATAGCTAATCGGACGTTAGTAGGCCCCTTTTTTAGGCTAATTAAGATAATTAATAACTAGTACTTCTATTTACTAGAGATTCTATATATAGAAGTTATACTAGCAATCTTCGCTATTATATATAGCAACGTTATATTCGATATAGCCTATCCTCGAGTACTTCCGCTATATACGCTAAGTGAAGCTATTCCTATTAATATAACCTAATATAGTCCTCTCTTTTATCTATAATACCTAGCTATAGGTAATATAAGGTAATAAGACCTTCCTACTACCTCTTAAGTAGCGTTGCTAGGGTATTATATCGTTCTTATAATCTAATACGCGCCTCGGGCGTGCCTTCTAGCGAGCTTCTGATAATAGTCTATATATCTAAATTAGCTAGGTAGATAGTAGTTTGCACTTTTCGTCTTAGCTCTCCTCTCGGTGCTATTTAGGCTACCCCTATAGCTATAGAAAGAAGGTATTAATAATAACGATCTCGAGAAGGAAGTTCTAAGTAATTACTTACTAACTACCCCTTCTAATTAGTTAGTTAAAGTTATAATATAACCTTATTTAATCGCTCGTATTAACACTATTTATATAGTAATTATATTCGTTAATCGCAAGTAATATGCCGAGATCCTTCTAGACGTCGGGCCCGAAGACCTGCTACGCTATCCTTTTTGCTACTATATCTCTAGCTAGCTAGCGCTAGTTATAAACGACTTCGGAGGTCTCCTAGAAGACTATTATAAGGAATAAAACGAGCGTATTATCTTTCTAAGTAAACTAGTTAACTTATAAAGTAATAGGACGAATAGATTAGTATAGATATTAATACTAAAAGCTATTTATAGCAATATACTTACCTATTTATTATAGAGATTGCATAGATTCGACCCTAGGGAATACCCTTGCCTTCTATCTCCTTTTTAGCAATAAGAAGGTTATTAATACCGCTATTCTTCTAGCAGGTCCCTATAGCCCCGATATTCTAGGCCCAGAGGGCTTAGAAGAGCTTTACTAAGGCTAATAGATTATTAAGAAAGACGTAGTAAGTAGCTAATAGGAGGAGGGTAAGTAGCGACGTTACTACCCGCTATATTAGTATTAACGCTATCTTCTAGGCCTCCTTATTGCTAGCTACTAGCTAGGCTTATAGTATAAGTCTATATAGCCCGTCGCTATATATATGCTATAGCTACTAGAGGTAGTATCCTTTCTATACTGGTATCTTGAAGCTATTCGGGATTAGCTTCGTTAGTATTATTATTATCTCTATAGAGCGGCCTGTAAAGCGGACTATTGCTTTATTAATACTAAGATCGGAGCTAGCTTAGTAGAAGCGATCGCTAGTATCTTAGATATATACTAACTACTTATTAACTTATTAATATACTTTTAGTATCTAATTCTCATGGGGCTAGCGCTAGCCCCGCGCTAATAGCGCTAGGTTAGAGACCTTTAAAGTTTTAAATATTTAGAGCTACTAGAGGAGGAGTTAGAAGCAGTCTCTTATAATATATTAGGTAAAAGGATAGATAAGATCCTCCTTCTCTTAGCTAACTAACTAATATCTAGTTATTTAAGATTTAGGATATAATCCTATATAAATAATAATACCTAAGAAGAAGTAGATTTTGCTTATAGAAGTTAGCTTCTACTAATTACTCTAAGATAACTTCTATAAAAGCCTAAACTTCGCAGAGAGTAGCGCTATATTAATCTACTCTACCTATTAGCTTACGAGGTCTACTAGTATAAACTCTTAGAAGAGATCTACTAGCTTCTAGAGAAGTTCCTATACCTCTATAGGCTAGTATAGCACTTTAAGAGGTATAAACTCTCCCGGGATACTAGGTTTAACCTCTAGAGGTTCTCGGGGCTAGATAGTTGCGTTATTATACTTCTCTAGTATATACTCTATAGTATATATTATAGAGAGGTCTTCGGGTAGTAATATAAATATATATAACTTCGTAGAGCTTATAGAAGCATTAGAATCGTTAGAATCTATAATAATAATAGCTTAAAATAATAATTTAGCTATATATAGCATATAAAATTCACGGGCTAATATAACGTGGCTAGATATACCTGATGTAGTGAGGGGGAAAAAAGGGGCCTTTTTGTGGGCTATATGTACCGACGTCATCTCGCAGTCGATGGGATAGATAGGGGGTACTAGGTAGCTTACTAGATAAGTCCTCTAGCCCTCATATACTCTCATATAGTAGTTAGAGGGCTAGAGAAGAATAAACGTTACGACTTTGCACCTATCTATACTAACTCTTTCACTCTGCACTATAACCTTTTGTGATACCTGCCTCCCCTGGAACCATACCCGCGCTTCCTGGGATGAGTCTTACCTGAGCCGTGAGTACAGACTTGGCGAGAAGCCTCGCCCTGGTTATTGCATCCCTGGAACTCCGGACCCTACGTGGCGGAACTTCCTTCGTTGCAACGAAACCCCTGAATCCGCGAGCACAAGGTCTAGGTCGACATCCTCACCCGGGTGCTGGTATTGTTGTCATGGCTATCGAGGCCGCCCGTCAGCTTGCAGAGGAGCACACTGAGGAAGAGGTCTTCGGATACGAACTCCGCTATCCATACATGATACCGCTCTCAGTGTTTGGCATCGGTGCTATTGCTACAGGCGTGTACCTGGCCAAGCCCAAGTGGGCTTCGCACGGGTACGCAAGTGTCATGTTAACAATTCAGGCTCAACTCAAGCTTCTGAAGAAATTTTGATGTTTCTATTGGGTCTTGTAATAGTATTTAATCAATTGTCTAACGTTCGTCTACTCTGTGAGCATTTTTAATGGTACTCTTGGAGTTCGAGATACGCCTCGGATTCGCGTTGCTGTGTTCAACATCAATCGAACCTAAGGTTGAGACCGAAATCGACGCTGTTGCGTAAGATACTATTCTTGCTCAAGTCATTGTGTTATCCCGATGCCACTTTTTTGCTTGTTCTATAGTACTACGTTTAATTAAACATTATGGGAAAGCACGACTGTGGAGATGTCATCAGTGCTCGAAACTAAAGAAGCAGCAGCTTAACTTTCCAACCAACGTCGTAGCTCTTTACGCCTTGGCGGCCATTCACAGTCAAGTTTTGCTCTTGAGCGCGAAGAGAGATTGGAACTAACCAAATCAGAAACGTTTATTCCCAGGGGTTGCGCTCGATCAGTCAGTACCGGCGCTGATAGACGATGCGGTAAACCGTCAGCTAGGCATATTTTCTTTTTTTTTTTCATTGGCAAGTCTTTTGGCAACACATCATTTTCAATCCGTGTCGTCTGAGCTTTCCTCTGCCCACAATCGGGAATTCTCGCCGAGTTACTTTCGCTTGTGTCCTGTGCGGTGGTGACCAGTAAGAGCCTTTGACTGGCGATGCTGGGAGGTAGCATCAAAATTGAGTTTGCGCCGCAACTCAGACGAAACGGGATCGACTAACACACTTTGTTGTCACGCTGCAGCTTTGTCTGATAGCAAGCAAGTTCTTGTCAGCAACCTGCGTTGGATCACGACGATGCCACCCTTCTGCAACAAACCCTATCTGGCAACAAGCTCCTCAGAATCCAAAAGTCTAAGAATCCATGGCGTCCATCCACATAACCTTCATCGCTGCAAATAGCTCTGTGAAACCTCCGAGGTTAAAAAGCTGTATGTGTAAGACCTCTCTTGCCCCACGGCCGGTTACCGTTCTCAGGGTCTCTCCCATGACACGCCCGAGATCCGCAAGATTGGACGAGCAATAATATCAGCTTCGTCGCCTCTCTTCCAACCTGCAAGAACAGAGAGTTGGATCGGACAAAGACCAGCCAAATGAAGAATCATGTCAAGGCGATATCGATGCCTCTTCCGAAGCGCACGGCCCGGTTGATATTCTTCATCGGCGTGACCCTGATTGCGATATTCTTCTTCTTCCCTGCGTATCCTCCGACAAAGGTTGTTTTATTTTCAAATAATCCTCTTGCTGAGGTCCGTTTTCGCAAGAGCTCCTTTGACTGGGAGACAGTAGAGCAACGGTATCCAGTGTCGTCGTTCAAACCCTTGCCTACGGGAAAGCCGTTGAAGCTTCCTTCGATCCAATTCGGTTTTGGCGTGGCAAATCCCCACCCCGAGGCAGCGAAACGACAGAAGGCTGTCCGAGACGTTTTCATACGAAGTTACGCCAGCTACAAGAAATATGCGTGGGGTCGCGACGAGTTGGCGCCCGTGAGCGCGGGGGCTAGAGACACTTTCGGTGGTTGGGCAGCGACCCTCGTGGACTCGCTAGACACCCTCTGGATCATGGGTCTTCATGACGAGTTTCGCGAAGCCGCCAGCGTCGCTGTTCGACTCGACTTGGCCAATACGACGTCGGTTCGCATCAACGTTTTCGAGACTACGATTCGACATCTCGGAGGACTGTTGAGCGCGTACGATTTGAGCGGGGAGTCAGCACTCTTGGATAAGGCGAAAGAGTTTGGAGATATGCTCTACATGGGGTTCGACACTCCAAATCGCCTACCGGGATTTGGGGTCAACTTCGAAGACGCGAAACAAGGCAGACAGTTGGCCGAAATTCATGACCCCTCGTCCGCTCCGGGTACTCTGTCTTTGGAATTCACTCGCTTGTCCCAGCTCACGGGCAATGCCAAGTACTTCGATGCGGTCGACCGTATCACGCGATTTCTCGAACGAATCCAGTTCAAATCCCGTCTTCCGGGCATGTGGCCGACGATGATCAACTTCCGAGATGAGACCGTGGACGACAACAGCTTCACATTGGGCTCATCGGCCGCTTCGCTATACGAATACTTGCCCAAGATGCACGCGCTTTTGGGGGGGAGAGATGCCTCGTATGAAAAGATGTACATAGGAGCGATGGCAATTGCGGAGCAGCACCTGCTGTTCCGGCCGATGACGGCGGATCGCGACGACATTCTGTTTGCGGGAGACGTCGTTGTCTATCCGGACAAGGTCTACCACGTCCCTGACAGTCAACACGTGGCGTGTTTTGTGGGCGGTATGCTGGGTCTCGGTGGAAAACTATTCTCGGTCGACAACCACGTGGCGCTCGGCGAGCGAGTCGCGCGGGGGTGTGCGTGGGCGTACGACGCGTTCCCTTCTGGCGTGATGCCGGAAATCTTCAGACTCATACCTTGCGAAAGCAAGAAAACAAACGAGTGCGTATGGGACGAGGGAAAGTGGAAGAGCGTGGGAGACCGGCGACTGAAGAAGGGGTTCCGCAACGCACGAGATCCGAGGTACCTCTTGAGACCCGAAGCTATCGAAAGCATCTTCCTGCTGTACCGGATGACGGGTCGTCAAGACCTTCAAGACATTGCTTGGCGCATGTTCGAGTCGATCGTCAGATCTACGCGGACCGAGCATGCGTACTCAGCTATTGCTGATGTGACTGCTGCCCCTGCTCAGACGGCGAAGCTGAACGAAATGGAGGTAAGATAGTCCTCCGTTTCTCTGAAATACTTTTACTTCTTCCGATTTGATGCGTTTGCTGACTGATTGGCAGAGCTTTTGGCTTGCTGAGACGTTGAAGTACTTTTACTTGATATTCTCTCCACCCGACCTCATCAGCTTGGACGACTACGTATTTAACACCGCAGCACATCCGTTCCGGATTCCCAAGTGAATTCTGAATTTACAGATAGCATGCCATTCGTGCGAGGGCTCCAAATGGATGGTGCTGAAAAGCTTATAAACTAGATACAACATGAATGAAGCCTCAGAAGAACATATATGAAACATCTATACAAGCTTGGGTGGTTCTAGGGGAGCCAATTGGTGTTGGTGTTGACGACGAATGTATTAGAGAAGACCTCACGCATTGGGTTCTAGGCTTTTCATAGGTCCTCGCTCACATCGCATGGCCTTCTCTTACGAACTAGGTCGCATCAAGATCCATCTTGATTACATCCCCACGCCCTTTGACGTTTAATCCCATAGTCTCCGGTACTAATATAAAGTAACTCAAGATGTTGAGATGGTTCTCGACCTTGATCACTCTGCAACTCATTAGGTAACCTGTCACGTGACGCGGGGTGGGTTACCCACTAGGGTAGACCTTCTCCCTTAGCGACCCCTGCCTATATAATTAGTCTCTCTAGTTATATTATACCTAGCTTTATATATAGAGAGATATTTATTTACTTTAAGTAGTTCTATTATTTATTATTATTTATTATAGAGCTTAGCTCTTTATATAATAATATAACCTCCCCTTTGCTTTCTATTTTAATTAAATTTCTTCTTAATAAATTACTTATTATAGCTATTTTATACTCGAAGAAATCTAACTTAAAATATAATTATAAAGTTTAAAACCTTAGTTTTACTCTATGAATAATAGTAATAATAACTACCTTTAAATAGGATTGTTAGGTCCTAGGTACTTAATATATCACTATACTATGGCTATATCCTATATACTGCCTTTAGTTGCCGCCTAGCTATATATATAGACCGCTCCCGAGCGCCTACGCCCGGAGCCTCCTAGTTAGAGATAATAACCTAATATATTGTATGATATAGTATAGGGTGCAAAAGTAACTAAAAATTAATATATAACTATATAGAAATCTCTATATATAGATCTAGGCGGGATTTATACCTAAAACTAGCTAATATAGATACTACCTAATTTAGCTAGATTCTATACTACTTTTATATATATATTACACCCTATTATATATACTTAAGGGGTTAATCTAACATACCCCTTTAGTTTTAGCGTAGTATAATATAACTAGCTAACTGCTCTAATTAACTCTAAATCGCTTAAATCCAATATATTTAAAGTTATTTAATACTTTATTTACTTATCTTAATATACTTTTATATACCTATATATATAGTTATTTATTATTACCTATAGTAATCCCTTATGTTACTTCCTTTTATCCTTAAGTTTTGTAATTAGTAGATAATCTAGAAGGTTAGCTCTAGTCCCTCTTAATATTACTTAAGAGAGTATACTTAAGGGTATGAAGAAGGGCTAGAACCGATAAGGACTAGAAAGGATAATAAATAATATAACTCTACTTATAACTAGGTAAGAATATTAAGAATAAGCTTAAAAGATATAGAAAGAAATTTATAAATCTAATTAAAAGAGATTATCTAAATTAGATATAAATTTATTAAGAAAATACTAAGAAATAAGGTATAGGATTATTAAGGTATTAATAATAATAATACTAGAATAATACTAAAGTCTACTATGCTCCTCTTCTCTATTCTCTACTCTATAGTCCTCCTATAATAGGTCTATACGCTAAGGGGACTTTTTAAAAGCTATATAGCTAAGTCTATCTTATCGTATTCTAATTATTCCCTTAAGACTCTTTATAATATTATAAAAGAGAGTTTTAATAAATAAGTAAACCTATTTCTATAAAAACTACGAGTAAACTCTATTTATAGACCTCTTTTATTAATAATATTTTCTAAGTAAGCGATCTTATTATTAAGAAGGTCCTTTAGGTTAACTATTTTCTATTATAAGTTATATCTTAATAATAGCCTTATTACCTCTTATTCTTTATCATACTCCTTATCCTACTCTAACGCTTAGTATAACTAAAACTATTTATCCTATTATACTAGGTATAAAAAGTTATATTAATATACTCCTTTAGGTATATTCTACTCGATCTAATCTTATTAATTAACTCTCTATTAAATATAGTCCTCGTAAATATAGTTATATATATTTAAAAGATTAAGTCGCTTAGGATATAATAATATATCTATAAGTATAATTCTTAGGCGTAGCTTAGTATTTATATTATAACTTGGTATTTATAAGACTTATAACTAAAGTTAGTATTAGGACAGGATGAGATAGATTTAGCTATATAGCTTTTAAAAAGTCCCCTTAGCGCATAGACCTATTATAGGAGGACTATAGAGTAGAGTATAGAGGAGAGGAGCATAGTAGACTTTAGTATTATTCTAGTATTATTATTATTAATACCTTAATAATCCTATACCTTATTTCTTAGTATTTTCTTAATAAATTTATATCTAATTTAGATAATATCTTTTAATTAGATTTATAAATTTCTTTCTATATCTTTTAAGCTTATTCTTAATATTCTTACCTAGTTATAAGTAGAGTTATATTATTTATTATTCTTTCTAGTCCTTATCGGTTCTAGCCCTTCTTAATAATACCTAGAGGTAGATTCTTTTACTCTTTATAATAGCTTATATGGGCTTCTTAGAGAGTTAGGTACTTTCGCTATATCTATAAGTCCCCAGTATTAATATATAATTAATCTACTTTGAGTATAGTAATAAGCGTAAAAGACCTATAAATAACAAATAATAATAATATAATTAATACTAAATACAGTCTAGAAGAGCGGAAGATATTTATAGACTTACCTTAGTCCTAAGGGAATAATAATAGCTATATATTCTTCTAGAATTAAGGTAGGAATAATATAGACCCTTAAGTCCTCCCTTTCTTATACTATTAGTAGGTTCTAGTAAGTATATCTCTTTTTCTTATCCCTTATATATTATTATAACTATTATTATTTAACTAGCGAGGTATAGCTAAAGTAGCTAAGATAGCTATACGTAAAACTAATATAGATGTTAGTAGTCTTACTAAGCTAATACGTATAGCGAGATTAACTAGATTAGTAAATAAAGACTAATACACCGCTTATTATTATAGCCCTAAGTATTAAGAGTAATATACTAATATTCAAGAGAGATATTAATATAATAAAGCTATAAATTCTTCTAAAATAAGAGCGTTATTAGGAAGACCCTTTTATATTAAGTAATAAACCTAAGGTAGATATATAAGAGCCTAGAGTAATAAGATCGAGGTTATAAGACCTTTCTTATATTTATTTAGTTTATTTAGTTTATATTATTACCTTTTTTATTACTTAAGAAGAGTTATAACTACTTACTTTATCTTTCTATTTAGAAGATATTATAATAATAACTTTATCTTATTAACTAGAAGATTTTATTACTTTAATTATATAGTACTAACTTTAATATTTATAAACCTATAAGTATTATATCTTCTTCTTAATTATTTAACTTAGATACTAGATCCTTCCTAATAAGGGGAAGTAGCCTAAAGAGAGATTTATAAGAGCTTTATTTAATAAGATATAACCTTATATTATAAGATAGCTAGCTTCTAATAATAATATAAATAAATCTATAAACCTTATCTTTAGAATAGGAGCAATACCCTTAAGTACTTTATATTCCCCTAATAGGACTTATATTAATTAGAATGTTATAACCCTTATTAATCTTCTTATAAGATATCTTATTATTATAATTATAACCCCTTATTCTATTAGATTGCTTAAGCTTATTAATATTAATATCTCTAACTTTATTACTAATTATAAGAGCTTTTTAAAGCACTATTAAAATTAATAATAATATAAAGAATAAGGTTTATATAAATAGCTCTAGTAATTATTAAGATATTATAATATCTTATATTAATAAAGCTAAGACCTAGAAAGAAGCTAAGGAGAAGCTTCTTTATTAGTTTAGATTTATAGACCTAAAGTCTTAGTAGGACCCTACTAAGGATCTCTAGAACCTAGTTATAGGATCTCATATTAAGGATAATAACCCTTCTTAGGTTATAATATTAATTACTACTATTTAATAGCTTCAATAAATAGCTATTTAATATAAAGACTTAGAGCTTATTAATATTAGTCTTATTTATATTACTTATTATTACTTTTTGAAAAGGGCTATAGAATCTATAGCTTAAAGTCTTAGCTATTAGCTTACTAGAGTTATTTTAAAATAATAAGTTATAATAGAAGATATTCTAATTAAATAATTTATTACTTATTAGAAACTTTAATAGTTATCTAGCTTTATTAAGCCTAAACTGATAATAACGTTTTAAGTCCCAGTAAAGATAGTTCTAATAAAGTAAAAAGCTAAAGCTAAGTAATACTAAACAGGCTCAGCGCGGTTATCCCGCCCAAGGGCGCTCAATACAGTTAATGCGTTAAATATACCTAAACGCAGTAAACCTCCTTAAAAGGGTTTATTACCTTTAAGGAGAAAACCTTCTGAAATTATAGAATTTTTACCTATATTTTTCGCTTATTATATAGATTATATTAATTAGTAATATAACCTTAGTAATTACCTAAATCCCCTTATATTTAAGGATATCCGTCGTAATTAAGGAAGGTACTAATTATATAAATAGCTAACCCTATTAAGTTTATATAAAGTATTATTTTAGTAGTTTATACCTATAGGTATTATATATGATTAATAAAGCCTCTAAACTCCCCCTTTCCCTTAACTAGGAAATATTAATAAGAGATATTGACTTTTTATTATTTCCCTTAACTAGGAAATATTAAGAAGAGATATTAACCTTTTACAGTTTCCCTTAACTAGGAGATATCCCTAAGAAATATTAAACCTTAAAGATTTCCTTAACTAAGGAATATCCATAAGAGATAATAAACCTTAATAATAATACTCTATAAGCTACTTTCTAATTATAAGATTAAAGAAGGTCTTAGGTCTAACCTCTTAGAACCTATTAACTATTTAATTATTATAAACTTTATAATAGCGCTTAAGTAATACCCTAATAAGTTCTATATACTTCTCATTTAAACTAAGTATACTCTTCTTAGGTTAGCTATAAAAGTAAGTATTATAGTAATTACTTATAAAAACTTTGAATAATATTTAGCTAACTACTATAGATATATTTAAAAGTTACTATTATATAGGGAAGTATATAAGATCGCTTAATATATTTAAAGTAAGGTCCTAAGGGTATCAATAATAAACCTATAACTATTTACTAATACTATTAGAAAATAATATCGCTTTAACCTCCCTTATTGTAATTAATATATTAAAATAGAAACTAACTAAGGCTAGATACTAGACCTAACTCTCCTTTGTAAAGAGATCAAAGAGAGGGGAGGTTATAAGACCTTAAGAGCTAAGCTATAAATAATCTAGATACCTTAAAACCTATATCTAAACTTAATATCATAATAATTCCTAAAGCTTTCTTAGTATTTCTATTAACTCTAGAGGAGTATTATAAGTTTAAACGAAGTTTTATAAATACTCCATAACCCCTACCTCTTAAACTTATATTAAAAGATATTACTATTATATCAATACTAGAGCTAAATCTAAATATATTTTGTATATTATTTAAAGAATGTCTAGATATATTAAGCGTTTTATTTCTAACTTAAGGGAAGGGATAAGGTAATCCTCTTATACCTAAGCTAAGTAACTCTAAGAGCTATTCTAGTATTTATAGCTAGGGTAAGTACTATAGTAAGATAAGCCCTTAGGAACTAGAAGCTAGACTATTAAACGTTAATAAAAGTAAAGGATATAATCAGGATATTAAATATAAAGAGGATACTCCTCTACTACTACCTATACTACCCAGTAACCCTAGTAATAGTAGCAATAATAATAACCCTGAAGGCTAAAATAGGAGAGGGGGTAACCCTAGCTATAAGATTAATAATAATAGCTAAAGTAATTATTACTATTAGCCTCTAGCTAGACTAAGAGATATAATTAAGCTAATAGCTAACTCTAATAGGTTCTTAATTAGCTATAACTTTCTCTTATTCCTTCTCTTAATAGATAAGGAAGGGATAGTATAAGTAATAGCTAGTATATTAGTTACTAAGCCTAGATATAATACCCCTCATTTTAAGCCTAATATAATTAGGCTATTTAATCCGCTTTTGTATAGTATTAAAGTTAATAATATATATTTTAATAGTAGTTTAAAAACTATCTACTAGAATATATACTGTTTTATTAATACTATTAATAGCTATATTAAGTTAGATAATAAGAACCTAGCTATAGCTACCCTTAACCTATATTAAACCTTACTAAAGCACGCCTTAGACTAGTACTATGCTAACCTAATATTAGATAGGAAAGTAGAACTAAAGAACCCTAATTATAGGTTATATTATTAGAAAGAATTATAACTTAAATCTTTTTATTTATTATATAAAATTACTAAAACATATTTAGTAAAGGAGAGATATACTCTATGCGATATATATAATTAACGTAATATTTAATACTAGATACCTAAGGTTGCTTAAGTTTATAAAGACACTAAAGAGAGTAAATCTAAGGTATTACCTATTATATATAATAAAATAGATATAGAACTAGTTATTAGTATTCCTTAGCTAATTAGTAAGATAAACCGTAATAAGTTTATTATAAGCTTATAGAAGATAGTCCCTAGTTGGTATTAAATAGTTACTAAAGGATCCTAGTAAGCCCTAGTCTAACTATCTATAAAGATAACTTATATAGGAACTACTATAACGCGTTTATTACTAAAAGAAACCTCAAGAATAAGCTATATTACTACTACTTATTATCTATATTATATAAAGGAGACTAAATCTAGTCTATTATCACTAAGACCTAGAAAGTAAGCTATTAATATTACTACTAGACCCTTATCAAGTTCCCCTTATAAAGATATTTAGTTTAATTCATAATAAAAGCCCGAAAACTAATATAACTAGCCCGGTTCACGTATTTAATATCCTTAACTATAAGGTTACTCTTTAGTATATATATCGAAGGGAACTAACCCTAAGCTAATAGAAGAGGAAGTATATGCTTTATTAGATAAGGGTGACTTTAACTATATTTAGTATAATAAGGCTAATAAAGATTTAGATTTATATAAGGAAGATTTAGTTATTAGTACTAATAATAAAGATAACTAAAAGAAATAGGAAGAAGATCCTAAGCATATTAACCTAGTTACTTAATCCACTTATTACTATAAGTACCCTCTAGGGTATATCCCTAGGTATAAGGATAAGTACCCTATTTTTAATATTAATTTATTCTACAATTCGCTCCTTTAGGATCTAGGAATCTACTCGTGCGGAATATACCTTTACAATACTAAGCTATATGCCGACTTTAATAATATCTTCTCATATCAAACCCTTCTATCCCCTTAGCTAAATATAACGATTATTAGTCCTATTAAGCTATAGCGGCATATAATCACATATTTATATTATTATATATATATAAAGATTATTATCTAAGGCTATTATAATAAGGTGCTAATTATAATCTATACTAATACTAGCACCAACTATTTAGTTATAAGTAAAGCTTACTTATGATAGTTCTATACCTTTATATAGGAGCCTAAGGTATTTAAGCTCTAAAGTATTAAAAGCCTTAAGACTATTACTTAAGTAACCTTTTTAACTCTTATATAGAGATAACAACCTAATAGGCATATAAT
Source organism: Colletotrichum sansevieriae (assembly GCA_026260285.1). NCBI lineage: Eukaryota > Fungi > Ascomycota > Sordariomycetes > Glomerellales > Glomerellaceae > Colletotrichum > Colletotrichum sansevieriae. The sequence goes on along the minus strand of JAOQIF010000027.1, from coordinate 46,020 downwards.
AACCACTAAGCTTTATATACGTATATAGCTTATCCCGCATTTAACCGATAGTCTACTTATAAAATAAGACTTTAACATACCTAATAGGCTTAATATTTTAAACTTAGAATTATATATCTAGATTATATTATATAATAATACTCGCATCCCTTCGCAGGTCTATTTAAAAATCCTTTTAAAAGCCTATAATATTTATACTACTAAGAACGTAATAATTACGCTATATAATCGCTCTAGTATCTAAATTAATATACTATTAGCAAAATAGAGTCCCTTCTATTTAGCCTAAAGCATAAAAGGTATAAATATATAAGTAGTTCACTATCTGTTCCTATTATTAATAATACTCCTTATCTATTAAAAATTAAACGATGTACTAAATTTAGAACGCTATTACCATTAAAGTCCGAAAGATACCTTAAGCTCAAAACTCGTGATTAATTATAAGTAGCCTTTTTAATATTATTATATAAAGGCCTAATATATTATTCTATTTATAATCTCTTAGATTATAAACTCATAATGCTTATTTAATTACTATAGTTAATGAATAAATAGAGATCTCTAACCTAACTAATAAGGAAATACTAATAAACTAAGGCGTAACTAAGGATAACCTAATACTAAATTAGGGAGATATCTATAAAAGATATATTAACCTAAATAATAAAATAAGTATAACTAAGCTTAAAAGCTTACTAGTAGTTATTATTAAAAAAGGTATATATATATATTTATACTAAGATACTAAAGCTATTTAACGCCTTAAAGAGGTTATACCGTATTACCCTACTATCTAAAAGGACTAAAAGCTAATTAACCTTTCTAAAGATTAGTATCTCAAGATTAAACTTATTAAAGGATAGTAGAATATAAATATTAGATAATAACCTTACCCTATTAGTAAAGAAAACAAGAGGCTTATTAATAAGACCTTAGATAAGCTTTATACTTAAAATCGTATAGAATATTGTAACTCTAGACATATACTATTTAGAGCCTTAGTCTTTATAATATAGCGAATTATAAATAGTAAGCATAAAGGTTAAATAGTTATAAATTTATATACTCTTAATAAAGCTATAATCCCGGACGTATACCCTATATTACTATAGTAGGATATTATTAAACGCCTTTATAATAAACTATAAGTTACTATAGTTAACACTTAGTCCTTTTTCTATTAGTTCCTTATTAAAAAGGAATATTAAGATTAATTTACTATAATTAGCTAATTATAAATAAGAACGCTCTAAAGTAGCACTTATAGGATTCTATAATTCGCCTACTTCCGCTCAACGCGTTAGAAATAAACTATTATAACTATGTAAAGAATATACCTATAGATTTATTAATAATATCATTATCTCCTCGAAGGACCTTAAAACTTACCTTAAATACCTCGATACGATCCTTAAACTCTTTGCTAATATTAGACTCTTACTCTCTGCAAAGGAATTATTCATTAAATACCCTTCTATTAAGTTAATTAGCTTTACTATTAATATATTTAGACTATTAAATACGCAAGACTATATTAATACTATTAAGAAGATTAAGTATCCCTATAACCTTTATTAGCTTAAATACTAAATAGGGGTAACTTGTTTTCTATAATATATAATAGTATATTATAGCAATTATATTTAACCGCTCTAATAATATAAAATAGTATTATTTATTAAAGCCTAAGCTTAAAGAAAGGATAAAGCTATTGTAAGAAAGATCTTTTACTAGAATAAAAACTTTAAACCTATACTAAAAGAAATAGCTAGCTTTAATATTATTAAGGACGTATTAATAGTAGATAACGCCTTATTCTACCATAATCCTAATAAGTAGCTATTTCTTTAGCTTAACTTATTAAAGGAATATAGATACTCTATACTAATCTTCTAGCTAGCTAATAATATTAAGTAGAAGCCTTATAACCCTATTAAGCATACTAATATACGCCTGATTACCTATATTAGCAAGGCCCTTAACTAAGTAGAATAAAAATATTAGCCTACTAAGCTTAAAGTAACTTACCTAGTATATGTAGTAAAGAAGTATTAGCTAATATTATATTTAATAAGATAAGACCCTATAATTATACTTATAGACTATTTATTAACGTGTAATATTATTAAATAAATATCGCTATAATTAGAAGATAAAACGAGGTCTAACCTATAACTTATACTATTATTATAATACCTTGGCTAATTCTCCCTAGTATATTATTATATCCCTAGAACATTAAATATTATAATAAACGTATTATCATATCTACTTATAATAGAAATCCCTATTAAAGACGTTAGAGAACTTAATAAGATATAGGATAATATACCTATAGGTATTAACTTTATAATAGAGGTATCTCTTAATAATAACTTGAAGACTATACTTATCTAATTATATACTAATTCTAAATCCTAGAGTAGAGTATATAAGATACTCTATAAAAAGATAGATAATATAAACCTTAACTTTATTATAAATAATAATCTTCTTTACTATATTAACCCTTATATAAATAAATAAAAGCTCTATAAACTAGAAGAGTTAGTAATACTACTTATTAGAAACGCTTATAATAACTATTATTACTTTAATAAGGATTAAATTCAGAGAGCTATTAATAAATACTTTGGTATCCTATATCTTAAATAATAAGTTAATAACCATATAGCTAACTACCTATGATATAGAATAATAAATATAGAACGCTAACTACCGCTTAGCGTAATATAGCTAATATTAATACTAGCTATCCCCTTCTATATAATTACTATAAACTTTATTATTAGACTTCCTAAAATACCTTTAATAAGATTTAGGATATAAAATAGAGAACTTCCTACTACTTAATATAATACTTATTATAACTAATAGGTTCTCTAAAGTAACGCTTCTTATCCTAGGTTATTTAATATATACTACTAAGATCTAGGGATATCTTCTTCTTTATAACCTCTAATATAATAACTAGGGAATACTAAAAGCTATTATATCTAATTATAACTATAAGTTCCTATTAAAGTTTTAAACTATACTATAGGCTAAACTATATACTAAATTAAGATTCTTAATAGTATACTATCCTTAAACTAATAATATCTTAGAATATAAGAATTAAACTATTAAATTAGCTATTTATTACTTTCTTGATCTTATTTATATTAACTAGGTAAAACTACTCCTAAGCCGCTAATATAACCTTAATAACGCTTACTTATAAGTTATTAGTTATCTACTAAATTAGATCCTATATAAGATAAATACTAATACTATATTAAATATCTTCAGTAATGATAACCTAGAGGTAAACCGCGAGATCTTCTAGGAGAAAGCTAAAATATTAATTATAATAGCCTAGCTAAATATAAAAAATAATATAATAAAGAATATTATTTTATTATATTTAAGCTAGGCGACTAGGTATATCTTAAGATAAGCTTAGGATATTATCTATTAGGATAACTAAATTTAAAGCATAGATACTAGTATATCCCTTTTAAGGCTTAAGAATATATTAGTAAATTAGCTTAGTACCTTAATATTCTACTTAATATAAATATTTACCTAGTTATATCTATTATTTAACTTATATTAGTACTAGTCCCTCGTAATAACCTATGTAACTATTAAGATAACTATAGAGGACTAGTTAATATTAAGGAAGAGAATAAAATTTATTAGTACCTATATTCCCCTATGGCTAGTAGCTTTAATTAGCTATAGTCTATCTTATAGTATAGATAGCTTCAAAGAATTCTCCTAGCGCCAACTATCTATTAATATATAAATAAAGTCTCTTATAGCTAAGTTATTAGGCTACTAGTAATAGTTAGTAGCATAAGCATAGTAGTATTAGGCTATAGCTATATTCCCTTTAGTAATATCCTACATATTATAGAGGTTTTATATAAGCTACTAGGTATTATCTTAGTTGATCTTTTCCTTTGCTATTAAGAACCTCTATATATATTAATCCTAATTAAAACTTAGTAAGTACACTTATTTAATCTCAAATAGAATAAGCCTTATAGTCTTATTGAGTAGTACTACTTAAGCAAAGTTTATAATAAAGAGTATCTTACTTTAGTTATCTTAGAACTAGTTAAGGATCTCTATCTATCTATTAGTTTCTATATAGCTAGCTATACTTAGCTATATAGTTTTATTATATATCTTATAAAGTTTACTTTAGAAGTTAGAAGTAAACTGAGGGCCTCTATTAGATATAATTATAATAAGGAACCCTATATATTAGAAGATATAGGTATAACATAGCTAGGCGAGATCCCGCGCTATAATAATCTTATAATAGGAAAGGGAGACTATCTTCTTTAATAAGTAGTATATTACTATAAATATAGTATTATACCTATAGTAGTTAAGTAGGTGTAATATAAAATCTATTATAATATATTCCTAGGGGTAGTCTAGTATTAGTAAGGGTTTTAACTCTCCTAGGGGCTTATCTCTTAGCTTCTAAGCCTAGTAGTAGGGCTAGTAGTTATAAATATATTACTTAATATTAGTAGTTAGCTAGAGCTAAAAGTAGCGCTCCTTTAGAAGCTTTATAATCTTATTCTAACCTAGGTATGCTATAAGCTTTTAGGTACAAGCCATATAGATTAATTTTATATATAGGTCCTCCTTCTTAAGTATTATAAGCTTCTTCATTACTATTAAGAGCCTATCTTATATTTTCTATCGCTCCTTTTTAGTAGTAATCAGTATTTTTAGTGCTTTAAGTAATAGTATATTAAGCTTATAGTTAAGCTAGAGGATCTATTTAACTAGGAGGTATCCCTTTAGCTTATCTTCTAGTTTAAGCGTATTAATAGCTACTATAAGGTAGCTCAGGGCACCCTCTAATAGCTAGTATAGCTTATTTATTACTTCCAGGGATAGGTAGGTAGGTAGTAGTAATACCTAAGTATAGTCTAACTTATGAATAGCTTACTAGGCTTAAAGGTCTTTATTTTTTTATAATAAGGTATTATCTAGTATATTTTCACACCCTAGATAATACTAGATATAGAAGTTAAAACTAGCTAAGATATCTAACTAGTAAGCTTAATAGATATTCAGAAGCTCTTTAGTTATAAAATAGAGTAGTAATTAGTAGTTTATAATAACCTTAAAATACTAAGTAACTACTAAGAGTTTAGCTCTCTATTCCTCTAATATAATAATAATTACTATTATCTTATAGTTATAGATAGGGTAGTTTATTTTAGTTAGTAATATAGTTTTTAAGAAATAGGCTATTAGGTGCTATAGACTATTATTAGTTTATTATTAGAGGAGGTTAATAATATAGATAGACTTAGAGGTATCTATCTCTACTTAGGTTAGCAACTTAGGCTTCTAGTAGTATAAGATAGGGGTTAATACTAGGGCCTCTTTTAGTATTATAAATACTATTAAATACTATTATATAGTTATTATTAAAGTTAAACTAGGCGCCTTTAGCTATGAGTTTAATAAGAAGCTAAGCGATCTTTCTATAACCCTTAATAAATCATTAATAGAAGTTATAGAACCCTAGGAAGGACTAGATACTACGCACTATAGTTAGTAGTTACTAGTCTTTTACTATAGGGACCTTCCCAAGGATAGGGCTAATCCCTTTAGTAATAATAATAAACCTAAGGTAGCGCGTTATAATTATACTAAATTTATATATTTTAATATTAGCTTAGAGCCCTGCTTAGCGTAGCTAGTTAAGGACCTTCTTAATATAGTACTTATACTAGAGGGGGTCCTCAAATTATACTAGGATATTATCTATATATATTATATAGAAATTTTCTAGGTATTCTATAAGGGTATTATTTATATACTATTAGTATGTAGCTAGCTTATTATAGAGCCTAAAAGGTAGAACTTTATATTTATAAGAGCTATATTAAGTGTAGAATATTATTAAGTCTTCTAAGTTAGAGTAGATGCGAATTTAATAGAACGCCTAGTAGATATTCATCTTTATAAATACCTTAGCTTAGCTAATTTAGCTTAATATCTTATTAATTAGAAGTAGTAGGTACTAGTCCTTCTTAATAAATTTATTTAGCTTTTAGAAGTTAATATAGAACTATAAGTAGCTATCAGCCTTTTTAATAAATAGTATAGGGGGATATAAATAGGGTATTACCTAGTACTATAAAGCTCTTTTTTAAGTTCTTAAGGAGATATTATTAAGTAGCCTTAAGTTCTAGTGGTAATTACTTATATAATAAGTAGAAAGTTAACTACTTCTTTATAACTAGCTCTAGTTTAATTAGTAATTATAAGGATAGTAAGGAAGGAATATATTACTAGCTATTTTACTAAAATAGTCTCTCTAGTCCTAGAGGTATAAGGGGAGTTTCTTATTAATTAGGTATTAGTCCTTAGCTTTATTAACCTCTAGGGGGCTTATACCTTTCTCTTCTGCTTCCTACTTATTAGTAATTTTTAAATTAAGCTTATATAATAATATAAAGCTTAATTTAATATTAATATGCTTTAGGTTCCTTTTAAACCCTATAATACTAATAAATATTATATTAAGGCTTTTCTTTACTTATTAGGCTTTAGGGGTAAGGGGTCCAGGTTGCTAGCGTGGTACTTACTAAGCCTAGGTAATTACTAATATGCCTTTTAATACTATATTTATCTTTTATAAGTTATTATTATATCCTAAGTCCTTAGGTATATAGCCTTGCTATAGGATCTTTATAAGAATCTTTATCCTACTTCTTATAGCTTTCTAAGCATTATATAGCTATTCCTCAGCTTTAAATATAGCTTAGTAGCATTCTATATTAAGTTAATACTTATTATTAATTTTAATAGGTTAGAGGAGGCTTTTAGTATATTATATAATTATTCTAGGGAGGTCTTAGGCTACGGGGGTATTACCAGGCTAGTATAAGCGCTAATATTATAGATCTGTACTAATATTATAGTAATTAAACTATAAGTAGCTAAGAATAAGGTTATACCTCCCTATATTAAGTTACAAGAGGGGTATTTATATTAATTCTTAGCAGTTTACTTATATATAAGTAGTCTATACCTTAGTTATAGCATCTAGTAGCTCTCTATTAAATCTAGTAGCTAAGATAGGGTATTATAACTTATTATACTTAGTATAGTAAAAATCCCATAATAAGGGGGTTATATAAGTATTTATAAAAGCGTAGCTATTTACTCTAGTATTAAGAAGGGCTCTAAGGCGAATATTATATCTATTATAAACTAGAACTAACTCTTTCTCTAGTAGTTTATTACTAATTAGTTATTATTAGTTAATAGATATTATTACTAATTACTAATCTCTTTAGTCCTCCCCTAGTAGGGAGTCTACTTTTATTAAGAGCTCTAGTTTTCTACTAGCTCTAGGTTATTATTAGTAGCCTTAATAAGCTTAGTAATATTCATAGTAGCTCTAGCTTACTTATAGGAGTAATCCTACGAGGTATAACTAGTATTATTATAGATAAAATAAGCGCCCTAGTTATAGAGCTTGTTATATAAAGCCTTAGGGATTTAATCCTAGTTAGTATAGGCTTATATATAGGGGTTTCCTCTATTATAAGGTTTAGTATAGGCTACTAGGGTGGAGCCTTATATAGTAGTTTAGTTAGCTAGGCGGTTATTAGAGGGCGCTATAATATAGGCTATAATATAGGCTATAATATAGACCTAGGTAGTATAATCCTAGAGATTAGGAGCGCTATTTATATAATAAATAGAATACTAGTTCTAAAGAGAGGTAGGTAGTTTCTTATAGAACTTCTAATACTACTAAGGCTCTAGGAGCTTAGCCTTATAAGTAAGTCTAGTAAATATAGCTTGCTTAGTCTAGATATCTTGAAATAAAATAATAAGAGTATTAAGCTTTATCTAGGCTTTATTATACTAAACTAGGTTAAATAAAGATACCTTTTAGCTTATTAATAAGCTATTTTATTATAGAGATTTAAGATAAGTCGCCTAAGAGAAGAGGGGATAAGATATTATAAGTAGTTCCTTTAAAGCGTGAGAGTATATACTTAAAGTATTAGAACTTATTATAATACTCTTTATTATTAAGGCGTATTTTAATATATCAAAGCTAGGTATTAAACTTCAGGTACTTAGGATTAGTGCTCTTAGTACCTATAAAGATAAGAACCTTAGGTATCTTAGTAGTCTAGGTATTATTATTACTAATAGTTAATAAGAGTAAGCTAAAATAGATTTAACTCTTAAGATATAATATTTAATCTAGGATTACTTAAAGCGCTATATTATAATTATTAGAAAGAGGGTTTACTAGGAGAGGAGTAGTAGTTATATTATATATATAAAATACTAGAGTAAGGCTTTATTAATATCCCTTATTTTATCTCTCTCCTCTATTATAATAGTAGTATTATATTAAGCCTAGTTATACTCTTCTTAGTAATACTTAAGTATAATAAACTATTTAGTATTTTTATTAGTAATATAGGTATTATCTAGATACTCCTAGAGCTCCTAATCCTTATATTCTAAATAGAGGGTAGTATTATAAAGCATATAGAGGTTATTACTTATAGTAATATATCCTATATAAAGGGCTTAGTACTTAGTACCCTAAGTAGCTCTCTTTATAAGCTAGTCTTAGATCTAAGTAAGGGTTAAGTTAGGGTTATTCTAGAATAACTATATTATATTATTAAGGGTAAGAGTAATCTTCTAGCTTTTGCCTAAGTAATTATAATTAATAAGAAGAAAGTTAGGGAACTTTAATAGTTTAGTAATAGCGCTCTAGGCTAGGCTCTTATATCTATCTATATTAAGGTCTATAAATAGGCCTTTAATAGGCTGCTCTTATATAGACGTATTTAGGTTGAAGACCTTTAAGTCCTTATATAGAAGGGTATTATAGTTAGGTAACGTGGTATAATAGTATTAAAAGGCTTTAATATAAGGCTTTAAGAACCTTCTAGTATTAAGTATAAGCGCTATTATAGCCTTATAACTATAACTAACTAGTTAGGTCTTATTTAATATATTATGAGATAGAGGGGGGGTATTAATTAAATTTAGATTAGTTAGGGTATAGATTAGTTAGCTTAGCGCTTAGTTAGATATCATATTAATATTAATTAATTAATATGGTAGGGGTAATAATAGTTAATTAAGTTGTTATGCTTCTATCTCTAGAGAATTAATAGATAAATATAGAATAGTATTATAAATAGTAAATAGGTAAAGGTTAGTATACTTTAATTATACTATATTAAGTAGATTCTATGTTAAAGAAGGGAAAAGTCTATCTATAGGCTAGCGTAGCTCTAGAAGGCTAAAAGCTCGCCTAGAGATCATATAACTTAGCAGTTATATAACCCCAAGTTAAGGTAGGTCTAACCTAGCGCTATGATACTCGCCTAGAGATCACGTGACTCAGCGGTTACGTGACCCCAAATTCGGGTAGATCTAACCCAGCGCCGTGACATCTAGCTAAATAATAATAATAACTATATCTATCACGCCTTCCCTCTTCAATACATTCTACCCTTAGTATCTTAAGAACTTTTATAAATATAACTATTATCCTTACTGAAAGTTAATCCCTACTCTTGTTTAACTAATAGAAAATATTAGCACTTATTATATATGTAAAATAAATTTATATTACTTGGTAACCCTACTAGTTATTACTACTATCTTCGCTAGCCTAGCATTAAATAGACCTTTCCTATTATATATATATTTTCGCTAAATCGTATTAATATCCTTATACCCTTTACCCTTTAATTACTACACTAATACTCCTTATTTATTTACTATTATCCTCCTCTAAGTATTGAGGACCTTGTTTAATATTTAATATTATTATATATACTTAGCGCTTCTAGAGTAACCCACGTAATATATACCTAGATAGTACTTTATATCTAATAGATAACGCTCTATATATAAAGATATTAAATATATTATACTTAACGATATATACTACTACTCACCTTATATTATAGAAATACCTTATAAGAAGCTAGGATATTATATCTGTAACTAAGAAGTCTCTAGGAGCGCTCTTAACTAAGAAACCTATTATTATAGAACTAATTATAATATCTCTAGAACCCTATTCATTATCTACCTAGGAACTAATGCTTATAGCGTTTCCTAACAACTATTTACTAACTCAGTTAAGTTTAGATACTAATTTCCTAGCTTAATCTTAAACTACGAATAGCTATCTCTCTGAAATATTATATAAAACTCCCTTAAGTATAACCTATATTATATTAATATTACTAGCTTACTAATTCCTATTAAGTTAGGAGAAGTATTAAATAGAGATAAAGAACCTACTAATATTAAATATACTTAGCTTAATTAACCTACTAACGCTAGCTAGTATAAATAACCCGCTAATGTAACTTAACCTAACTAAGCTATTAACGCTATTAAGCTTATTAAACTATAATTAGTAACTAATATTAATATAGCTAATACTAGATCTACCCCTATTATATAGAATAGGAATAGTAATATTAAGATAGCTACTCCCTAGAAGTTACTACTACTAGTATACCTAATATAGCTAATACTATTAAGGCTATTAATAGAATATAAGTTTATACTAAATATATTAAATATATTCTAGTCCCGCTAAGTAGATATAAGGATACTTAAATCGCTCTAGCTACTATACTCTCCGAGGGATATACTAATAATATAACTACTATTATACTTAACCTTAGCTAGTTTATTAAGTCTACTACTAATAAGTTTAAGGTTATTATAATAACTATCCCTAAGGGACTAGTAAATAAGAGCCTAGGCTTCCTTAGCTCTAAGTAGTACCTCATAGCTAAGTTATCTAATAAGTATATTACTTTAGCTATAAAATTAGATAACTATACTAATATTAACCCCTTTAATACCTCTAATATACCTAGCGCTATTAAGACTCCTAATACTACTACTAGTATTAAGATGGTTATTATTACTAACTAATAATCGCATACTTATATCTCTAGTCTTCGCTACCTTATATATTCCTATGTTAAGTTTCTAACTAGCTAAGAGGTAATTAATATCTACTTCAAGTATATCTACTTTTTAATATAACTAGAATTAGTACTATCTAGCGCGCTAAGCGCCTTACCCTATATACCCTTATTTAGAACGGAACTATTATCCTTAGCCCCTATACTTATATTAGAGCCCTAAACCTATTTATTATGAAGTATATTATAAGTAACTCTAACTTAAGCATAGTATCCTTATTCTTTATTATTAAGTAAGTACTACGCTATTAGTTCCCTAGCGTCTATACTAAGGATAATAGATATATTAGCTAGGCTATAATTAATAGTAATAACCCTAGCTATATCTACGCCCTCCTAGATATTAATTATCCTAAGACTATGGATGCTACTAATTTCTAGTATAAGTATATTACTAACTATTAGAGCCTCTATAAATAAATCGCTACGCTCGCTACCTCTATTATAGTTATTAAGAATAATAGAGTTATAGAGTTATACCCCAAGGTAAATAATAAGTCCTATGATAAGTTCCTCGAGTAGTATTAGGATAACGCTAAGCTAGCTACTACTTAGAGTATTAAGATTAATAAGCTCTTAGCTATTACTAAAGAGGTTAATAACGAGGAGGAGGAATACCCTAACCTCCTTAAGCTAACTAATACTAATCCTATTAAGCTAACTAACGCTAATCCTCATACTCCCTTAGCTTAAATAAATATATCTCATAGAATATAAACGGGATAGATAGAAGGAATAGAAAATTTAAACTACTTGAAACCTCTTTATTAGACGTTTCTTTAATAAATTAATATATTTATATATTATAACTAGTATTCCTGTAGATATTATATTATTATTAGCGTATCTTAGTCATTAATTAGTAATTATTATTCTAATATATTTCTTCCTTAATCTAAGTTATTACCTCTCTCTATAATTAAATATCCTCTACTTTAGCTATAATAAGACTCCCTCCTTATCTAAGCTAAGCCTTTTTAGCCCTCTAGTATTAGCTAAGTAAGTTATTCTCCTCCTAAAGGATTTTATTCTCAAACCTTAGTAAAGTAATCTAATATATAAATCCCTATACTCCTTTTAATAGATACTCTATAGCTTTAATAATTGAAATTAGAGAGCTATTCTAATAATAGGAGATCCTCTTTTTAATAAATTTAGGTTAAGAAGATATCTTAGTTAGATTATTTAGTATTTAGGAAGTCTAGGCTAGGGGTATTATTAATAGGGATCCTAGAGCTATTAGAGTATATAACTTTATATTAAGCTTAGATAATATACTCTCTATACTTAAAGGTATAAACCTAGTCCCTTTAAATCCTCCCTAAATACCTCTTTCTATAATTACTTATATAAATACTCTATAAAATATAGGGAAGAAGTCCTCCTTTATAATATAGGTATTAACCTCTTATATCTTTTCCTTAATTTCTTAGCTATAAGCATTCTTTAGTAGCGTAAAATACCTAATATCCAAGGGCTAAAATTAGATAAAATAAATAAGCTAGTATATAAAGTTTAATAATATTATTTTCCTTATAATATATCTTAAAGTTAGTAGTATAATAAACTTTATACTTAGTAATAATATAGAAGTAATTACTACTACTTATATATAGTTTTATATACTAGTTAAAGTGCTATAGCTAATCTAGGCCTCTTGTATTTATTATCTATCCGTTTTTAAATATTATAATTACCTAGTTATATAGGAGACTAGTTTTAATATACTAAGTAGAGAGGTAATATTAGCCTATAATAATAATATAGAGTAGAACGCTATAGCTTAATAAACTAATAGCCTAAATAACTATAACCTATTCATAATTACTAGGCTATATTACTTTTATATTTAAATACCTTTTAGCGCTTATTATAACTATTCTGGATAAAATCTAGCTTATTATAAACCTAGTCTTATTAAAGTAATAGATATCTAAGTCTATATTATTATATTTTATAACTATATTTACTATAAGGTAAAACTATATATTTATTATATCTAGATCTTAATATGAAGCCCTCCTATAAGTATACTTATAAAAAAGCACGTTAATAGCTATCTTTATTACTTAATAAAGTTTAAAGCCTACCGCTTTCTAACTAGGGGTATATTATAGTTAATAAGTAATTAATTAGCTATATTTTCTATATTATTAACATAGAGAGGAAATGATTAGGAATCTAGGTTAAGAATTTACTTAAATAGCTTCTCTTCTTCTAATAGTATAAGCCTTTATAAGTTTAATATAATATCTTATTATATAGGTATATCTTTTAATTAGATACCTAAGGTCCTAGGAGGGACTAGGTAGATTCTAGCTGTTACTTAAATAGTAAGATTCAGGGTTTAATTAATAGCCTATATAGCTAGGTTTAATTAGGCTCCTTTAGTCTATAGTATTATTATTTTATTATAGTATCGTATAGGTTATAAAGTAGAAGATAGTATAGTTGCGATCGGGTAGGTAGCTTGCTTATCTATGTAGCTCGCTATTACGACCTATTAGAAGTATATAGACTATGGTAGCCCCGTAGGCACTACTAGCGCCTAGAAGACCTTTATATATAGGATAATATAGGAGTAAGGAGCCTTACCTAGTCTAGAATAACTGTATTATAAGTTATATAATAATAAGATAAGAAATAATTAGTAGAGTATAGGAAGGAATAATTGATAATTAATAGAGTATAAGAAAGAATAAGTAGTAGGTAATTAGTAAGTATTACTAACTAATTATATTTATTATTATAAGGAGGTAATTACTTAGAATAAGGAAAGAAGGAAATCTAGAACTTATATATAAGATAAACTTAAGCCTAGCTTAAGGATAGACTTCTATAGCTCTTTAGTAATTAACTTTATAATTATCCCTAGGATATTCTTAGCTTATCCTATATTATATATCCCCTTACAAGAATTATAACTAATCAGTATAGCTCTTAACCCCTAATCTAACTTAGTAATATAAACTAGTAAGATAATACTATTATTATATATTATCCCTTACTTTCTATTAGTAGAAACCTTATTATTAAATAGCTAATTATAAAACTTCAATTACTCCTATTTAATAAATTAACTTTCAATTACTAATAGTATCATGATAATATATTCTCTTATGCTTTAATTACTAACCCTATACTTAGTTTATTTTCTAACTTAGGATAGTAGCTTACTAGGAATATAGCTTAAGAACTTAAAGATATTAGAATAAGGGATAATAACTCTAATAATAAGAATAATACCTATAAGTAACTTTAAAGGGTTAATTAAGACTTTAGGAAAATATAATCCTTATTTAATAATAATACTAATTTAATTAAGAAACTTTAGTAAGCCTTTTAAACTTCCTAAGCTTAAGCTATTAATCTTAAGTATTAGAACTAAATACTTTAGAATAGAATTAATACCTAGGTTACTATTATTAATAGATATAAGAAGCTTAAGCTTAACTCGCTTACTTCTTGTAATAATACTCTAGAATACTTTAAGGGATTCCTAATTTAAATTAAGACCTATTAGAACTTTAATTATAATAAATTTAGTAGCGAAATTAAGAAGGTTAGATATACTTTAATCTATCTTAAAGAATAAGCCTTTTAGTAGTTTAAGCCTTTCCTTGAAGAATATTTAAATAACAGAATACTAAATATATACTTTATAGAAATATAAGATATCTTTAATAGCTTCTAAGGATTTAAGTATATTTTAAAATCCTTATTCTAAAACCTAAATAAAAAATAATAAGTAAAATAAGACCTACTTCGCCTTAGATAAACTAAGTTAGCTAAGGATTATATTATAAACTTCTAATATTTATATATAACTCGACTTAAATAATAAAAGTAAGATCCTTAAATTCTATACTAACCTTAAGAATAAAGTTAAAGATAAAATCAATAAGGTTAATAGGCCTAATTACTTCTTCTAGCATATAGAACTTATAATCAAAATTAATAACTAAACATATAAATAATAAAAAGAAAAGGAGAATAATAACTAATTGTTAATTAAGAATAAAAGCTTTAATAGTAATTATATAACTAGTATGAGAATAGTAATGACTAGTAAATAAACTACTTATAGTATAACCTTAAGGTAGCTTAGTATATTATTACCTATAGATATTATAATAGACCTATAGATCTTAGTATAGCTACTAAAGATATTAAGAAGAACTTCAAGTATTTTAACTATAACTAGAAAAGATATATTATATATAACTATTTATAGCTAAAGAAGAGGTAATTTATACCTATTTTAGAATTAATATAATGAGTTAGTATAGTAACTAAGTATATTCTATATGAATAACTTAGTTAGGCTATATATTATAATAATAAGTATAGAATTTACTTAGACTCTAAGGAATAAGTAGGATAGTACCTGAAGGACCCCTAATACTTAGGGTATAATACTAGAGGAATTATAAAACCTATACTAATAAAAGCTATTACTATAGGATATTAGAGTAATACTAAGCTTAAATATAAAGCTATAGAATAACTTAGTAAAATATTATAAACCTATAAAACCTTATATAATTAGATAGTTCTATATAATAACTTAACTTTTATTAAATAACTTAAGAACGCTCTATAACTTTATAAGTAATATATTAAGACCAATCCCTATAATCCTATATAATAGTAATAAATTACAGCTACAGGATTATACTTGTAAAGATAAATCTATACTTAGAATAACCTAGAATAAGTCTAGTAAATTAATTAAGAACTTAGAGAATACGTTAGTAAGGAGCCTAATAAAGAAGAAGAGGATTCTAGAGAAACCCTTAACCCCTATATAAGATGATAAATTAATGAATAAGTATAAGGATCAGAATCTAAAATCCGTTATAATTTAGATAAACGTTATAATATTATATAATTATATACTTAAATAATAACTATTTATAAACCTAAATTTAAAAATATTATTACTAGCTCTAGAGAGGAATCTAATAATAAAAGAACGAAGTTAAGACTCTAACTATAAGAGGTTATACCTTTTAGTAATAACTAGAAGATATTTCTATAGAATTACCCTAGAATACTTGAAAGAAGTAAAGAAATTATTCTTAGATAATAATAATAATAAGTACCTACTTCTAATATATTATAAATACCTATAAGTATTTTAAGTATACTACCTTAATAACTAGTATAAGGAGTACTTAGGAGAAAGGTATAATTATAAATACTACCCCTATAAGTAGAATAATAATTCTATCCTATATACTTACTAAGTTCTTAACTCTCTTATTAGTAAATATATTATTAAGATAATAAGGGAATTACTACCTTTATACTTAGCTATAACTACCCTATAAAATACCTAAATAATATAAAAATATTATGAGAAGAGTACTAGTAAGATAAATATCAAATATATTTAATATGTAAAGTTAAGGTATTATAACTCCTATAAGAAAGACCTAGCTTATCAAAACTAAGGATCTAAGAGAATAGATATACTAAGGTATTTAAGTAAGCTAAAATAGTTTAGATAATTTTAGAAAATAAGTAGTTAAAAAACTAGATTTACTTATGAAAATAGGATAATAATAAGTAAATATAAGAAACTCCCTATATAATCTTAATATAATATAGATAGATAAAGAATATCTCTTAATTGATATACTACTTAATAGAGAACCTATGCTAATAATAATAGATAGTAATATATAACTTGACTTTATATTACTTAGTATAGTAAATTAATAATAGGTTAAATAGAGAAAGAGGACTCTAGAAGAAGAATACTAGTTATAAAATATTAAAGGAGATAGAGTTTAGTATAACAGAGGCCTTATTAATTTAGAGATAATATAACTCCTTTTAAATTATTATAGCTATTAACAGTAACTCTTTATAGGAAATAATTATAATATTATCTTAGGACTTCTATAATTATAAGAATATAATATATAGATAGATTAGAGAACTAGCTAACTCTAATAAGTAGAGGGCTTAGTTACTAAGTAATAAGTTAAGAGAGGTATTTTAAATAAGCTATAAAAAACTCTTAAAGTAATATAAAACCTTATATACCTAAGAATTAAGGATATAAGTGTAAGGAACAATAGCGGGTGCAGGATGCAGAGCCACGCCGTAGGCAAAACGTCGGCGAGTCAGGGGCGGATAAATATACCTTAGAGAAAAACTCTATAAGTAGAAAAACTTAGGAGGTTAAGCAATAGTCTAATATAATAATAGATATCTATATTTCAATATTCTAGCCTTTCCTAGTTAAGGCCTTTAGCTACACTCTTTAGAATTCTATTGCTTCTACCTCGATTTAAGAAACTAGCGCTAGTTAGAATATCTAAAATAAACTAATAATAATATACTAATAATTTAGCAACGGAGTTTAACTATAATAAACTCTAGGCTAGGCATATATAATATAACTAATAGGGTCTTAGCTAATAAGATATCGATTATTCGCTAAGCCCTGAGATATAGGGAACGTAGCGCGGATGCTACCCTAAGGGAATAGATAACCCTAGCGATAATATAGCAGGAGGAATAACCCCGAGGGGTCGGTGGCTAGGTCCTAGGTAGCGCTAAACCAGGCAGACCACCCCTCGAGGGATAAACGGATAGCGAGTAGTAGCTAATAGGGCACCCCTCCTAGGATGCCCCGAGAAGCTAATATCTCTAGCATCCTTACTTAGGCTATAGGGTTACTATAGAAATAGTAGGAGACCCTCATAGAGTAGATATATCTATAATAGCAGCAGCATGAGGAATAAACCGCTGCCCTACTATAGGAACTCGCTAATCGCTTAGTATCACACGCCTTTTGGTGATATAGTCGGCCATCACGTGGTATTCCACGTGACCACGGTTAGGCTTAACGCCTATCCTTTAAGTAGGAGACTTCTAGCGAATAAGCTTAGAAGGCTCGGCTATTATAGAATATATTATAATATACCTATAATTACTTATTATACTATTTATTATTATTTATGCTTATATTACTCTTTTCCTTATTTTACTCGTAGTCTTAGTAACCCCTATTATAGCCCTAGGCTAGTAGGAAGACTATAATATCTAATAGCACGACCTATTCTTTTTTTCCTTATCTAAGACCTCCCTTATATTATAAAGACTTATAACGAGGTAGAGGACCCGGACTTAACCTCGAAACCCCCTCCTAAAAGCATTTATATACTAAAAGGAAGGAAGTTAAAGAAGTTAAAGAGATAGAGGTTTTAACTATCTATTTATATAGCTAACTATTCGAGTTTAATATTAAATTAGTATAGTAATCCCTCTCTTATAGAGGAATATTATAATATAGGAGATATAGCTAGAATTAGATATTATAACGAGGCTTATAAGCTCTATAGTTTCTAGCAGGCTTATAAGAACTATAATTTTACCCTTAGCCTTAGCGAACGATTTCGCAACTATATAGCAAACCTCACCTCTCTCGAATAGGATAATAACTATATACCCTATATAGATATCGTTAATATAGGCTAGAAGGCAAAAGCTAATCTATGCTATTACTAGATACTCGAGCCTAATAACTATATAGCTATATTAATTAGCGTTATTAATATAATTATAGCTATAAGGGATACTCTAGTAATAGTAGCACTTTTTATACCCCCGTCTAGAGAAGAAAGCCTTTATAGAGCTAGCGAGAGAATCACCCTTCTACCCCCGAGAGACGAAAGAGTTATAACTCCTATCTAATCTAGCTAGTTAGATATTAAACCCCTAGGACCTCCTATTAAAGCAAGAGCTATAGTAAATAATATTTATAATAGGAGTAGAAAAAACCCTAAACCGCGAGTTATAGCGCTAGAAGATATTATTATAGGATTATTAGAGCGAAAAATCTATAGAATACTGCAAATTCTTTATAATACTACTATAGGTCTACTAAAATAAGATATATTAGCAGGGAGGACTTAGCTACTATAGTAGAATTTAGCGCTACTACTAATATTTTTATTATTATTCTAGGAGCCCTACCCGGAGCTGCTAGCCTAGGGTCTCGAGGCCTTACTCCTTTAAGTATTTAGCTAGCTCGAGGCTAATACTAGGATGCTATAGCCTATAGGAACCCGATAGGAAGGTAGATTTGCCTAATAGTATAATATTTTTTAGCTAGATACTAATAAGAAGTATAGCATAGAGCCTATCTTTTATAACTAGGATATTCTATACTATAAGGAGATAGATCTATAGATCTCTAGCTTAGATACTAAAACTACTAGCTTAGCTATAGTATTAGAGATAATATAGAATTAGAGCTCTCTGCTATAAGGAAAAGCACTTAGCTAGTAGGAATACTAACTTAGGCTAATTAAATAATAGAACTACCTCTGCGTAGGATATTATACCTTATGCGATGCTATTAGGAGACGTTTTATACTAACCTAATAGGAGTCTATCTAATAGATCGCTATATATAGGTTTATTATAGAAGACCTTAAGGGAGATAGAGATATTTATAACTTTACCTAAAACTATTTTAAATATAGTAGAGTATAGATAGGACTAATATCTATAGTTAGCTAGCTATTAATAATCTTCTATAATATAATTAACCTAGAGCTTTAGCGATTCCTAGATAAACTAACTACTAGTAATACTCTCGAGGATTACCTTAATATAGCTAAGAAAAAACGTAAGGCAGTTTAGCGCAGACTCTAGGTGCTAATTAGTATTAACTATATATTAGAAGAATCCGACGATATAATATAGAATAGTAATAAGGGACGATAGAATAACCGAGACTTCTAATAGGATAATTGTAATAATCTGCAACCCTAATAATATTATTAACCTTAGTAACGCTTCTAACGCTCTAATAACTATTTAAACTAGAAAGATCGCTGCCTATAGAACTAGCTACGGAGAAACCCGGGTTTTTAACGTTATATAAAATATAATAGACCAGGCTAGATAGACTTAGATGCTTATTATATATAGGAGGATTATAACGACGACTATAATATCAACGACCTCGTCGATAGCAGCTATATCCTACTAGACGTATAGGAAGTCCCTAACGATTTAGCTACCCTATTAGAGCAACTATATAAAGAGGAAATAGCAAGCTAGACGATAGACGTTATAGTTATAGCGAGAAGCCTGCTAGCGATCTCCCTAACTACTTCGGTTATAGACTCTGCTATATACTATATTAATAATATAGTAAATTTCGCAGGTCTCGTTGCAATTCCCCTAGCAAATAACGCGTAGGTATTACTTAAGAAAAACTAAATTATTAATACCTAGGTAAAACTAATAAAATAAATAATACTAGCTAAATAGATATATCTCCGCCTTAACGTAAAAGCGATAATATAGCTAGCTTAGAGGAAGTCTATATCGATATAGGCGCCTTAATAACTCTAGTTGATAGGAATTAGGTGCTACGCTTTGCGCGGAATCCTATGTTTTAAATAATAGAACTATAGAGGATAAATATAATAGACTTAACCTTTTAGGTAATAGAGCAGGTTATATTCGACTTCTATATCCTAGGTACTATTAGCAACGTGGAGATTAATAGCTATATTATTATTATAGCTAGAGTTATAAATACCCTCAGAGCGTATATTCTATTAGGAACACCGTTCTATAAAGATCACAAGCTAGTTATAGACTTTAATAAGGGTATAGTTAAGTTCTGCTTAGTATATAGAATATAATATCTAGTTTAGTTTAGGAGATAGCATTTAGTAACTAGACGAGTTAATAACGCCTATACTATAGTTATTCCCCCGCAGAGCGACGTATTTATTATTACTAGCTTTATCAACCTCCCTAAGTTAAGCTAGCAAGGCTCTAATACTTAATAGTTTTAATCTAGTTATATAGGCGTAGTTAATATAACGGTTATAGCAGATAACCCTAAGCTCGTCCTTATGCGAAATATAATAGATAGGCTAATAATAATCCTAAGAAGATAGCAGCTAGGTTATATTATTCTAATAGAAATAGAGGAGACTACTAACCTTATTAACTACGTAGATATTATTACCCTTATAGGAGGAGAATTAAACTCGCGCTAGTTCTTATAATATAAATTCAATAGAGCTACGAGTAATATAGCAGCTAGCGCGTAGTTTATAACCCTGCTTGCTAAATCCGGCCTAGGACCGCCTCGTTAAGCGGATAATATTCTATCTTATAGAGTATCTAAGCTAAAAGATATCCTAGTTATATATAGTAAGGATAGAGTTAAGATTTATAATTAGGATGCGGTTTTCGCTAGTAGACTTAAGGAAATCCTCGATAACTAAGATATCTATTATAATAAGGGGATCGTACTTATGCCGGACGACTAATATATATATATTAAGCTTATTAAAGGGTAGTAAAACTAGAAGGCTATAGTAAAGCCTTACCCCCTTAGCGCTAAAGACCTCGGAGTCGTTAAGAATATCTATAGTAAGATATATACTAATAGCAAGATAGTATAGGGTAATAGGCTAATCCTAGTTATCTATCCGCTCTTTGTTATATAGCGAGTAGTTAATAATATAAAAAAAGGCAGGGTTATTATTAACCTTTACCCTCTCAACCGAATCACTATCCTAGACGTATACCCGCTTCCTAACTAAGACGATATAATAGATACCCTTAGAGGGAAGAAACATATAATAATATTTAATACTACTAGGTTCTTCTACTAACTACTAATCTACTCGAGATACTATAATAAGATAGTAGTAATAAGTCCCCGTAGCATCGAGGTTTCTAACTTTATCCTCATAGGATTTAAGAACTCGCTAGCCTACGCCTAGCGTTTTATAGATCGCCTCCTATATAACTATAGGCACTTTGCCTGAGTATATATCGATAATATTATTATCTTTAGCGATAATAACGAGGATTATCTTTAGTACGTCGATATTATTCTTCAGCTCTTTAAAAATAACCGCCTTTATATTAAACCTAAGAAGTCCTTTGTAGGGTTTCCTAAAGTAAGACTTCTTAGCTATATTATAAATACTAATAGTATTAAACGAATAGAGGATAGGATTATAGCTTTTAAGAACCTCCGCTTTCCGAAAACTCTCTATAATATTGAGAGATACCTTAGAATAGCTAGATAGCTATAATATAATATACCCTAGTATAATATTATTATAACGCTACTATAGGATAGAAAGACCCGTCTTATTGCGAAACTCTATAATAAAAATATGCTTCCTAATAGTCTATTAAAAGCAGTTTAAATAAAGAGGGTCTAAAAGGTATTATTTAAGCTAATATTAAGTAAGCAAGAGGCGTAGAACGCCTTCTAAGAGAATCTCTATAACTAGGTTATAAGATACTACTATAACCTAAATAAGCTTATATTTTTTAAGGTCAATATCTGCAAAGGCGGCTTTAGGCTTAAAGTATTCTAACTAGGTATCCTATAAAATAGTACTAATATACCTAGTAAAGATATCGCATAAATCTATATCTAACTAGTGCTATTTCTATCTAAGGTTATATTACCCTTAGAAAAGCGATACTTCGCTACGGAGGTAGAGGTAGTAGTAGTAGTATAGGCTATAAAAAAGCTCTATAAGCTCGTGCAATTAAATAAGCACCCTATATAAATTCTTATAGATTATATAGCTACGAAGGGAATTCTTATATATACCTCGCTATAGACTATAGACCTCAATAAGGCTAACCTATAGCTTGCGAGCGCTGCGAACTACCTATTGTAATTTAACCTCAATATTACCTATATATTAGGGAAGCTTAATATTATCCCCGACGCCCTCTTACGCCTGCTGTTGCTTATAGCCTTATGAGGGTTATAGCCTACAAAAGGCCGGGCTGGGGAAGGAAAGAGCAGTAGTAACGTAGGGGGTAGTTATATTATAGAAGATAAGTTAGCCCTTCTAGCTACTTATGCGTACGGAGCCCCTTTTTAGGGCTCGGCTCGGCTCGGCTAACTAATATAGTTACACCTCAGCAGAGGCCTAGCGCCAGTTTAGCGCCGGCTTAGCGCCATAATCCTAATCCCTTATAATTACCCCCCCTCTAGAGGGCTTAATCTCTAAGTCCGATAATCCCTAAAACTCCTACCTATGCGGGGATTCGAACCCTCTATAGCGCTTCTAATTAGTCTATTTTATATCTCTCGGGTCTAGGCCTTCGGGTCTTTTACCTAGTTATTATAGCTTCGCTAGAAGCCCCCCGGGCACTTAGCGGTCTATTATTATCTTCTACGCAGCTTCGGGTCTTATACCTACGCACTAGCAGGCTAGTTTCTTCTATATAGCCTCAGGTCTTATACCTATGCGCTATTAGCTAGCTTCCGTATAGCCTCGGGTCTTATACCTATGCGCTATTAGCTTCGCTAGAGGCCCCCCGGGCGCTTAGCGGTCTATTATCTTCCGTATAGCCTCAGGTCTTATACCTACGCGCCGTCGGCTTCGCTAGAGGCCCCCTGGGCACTCGGCAGCTCTATTATTATCTTCCGCATAGCTTCGGGTCTTTCACCTACATACTAGCGGACTAGCTTCTTCCCTATAGCCTCGGGTCTTACACCTACGCGCTATCAGCTTCCGCGCAGCTTCGGGTCTTATACCTATGCACCAGCGGGCTAGTTTCTTCTATATAGCCTCAGGTCTTATACTTACGCGCCGTTAGCTAGCTTCTATATAGCCTCGGGTCTTATACCTACGCGCTATCAGCTTCGCTAGAGGCCCCCCGGGCGCTCAGCGGTCTATTATCTTCTATATAGCCTCGGGTCTTATACCTACGCGCTATCAGCTTCCGCATAGCTTTAGGTCTTTCACCTATGCGCTAGCGGGCTAGCTTCTTCTATATAGCCTCGGGTCTTGTACCTATACGCTATCAGCTTCTGCGCAGCTTCGGGTCTTGCACCTACGTGCTAGCAAGCTTTGCTTACTAATACCCGAGGGCTCGGCAGCAGTAGTCTATTCGTCTTCCGATATATATAGCTCGAAAACGCCGTCTTCTGCGATCCGTATGCCTCTCCTAGCAGGGGTAGCTATAATAGCTTTAATACTTATACAGGGGCTACCCGGGCCTACTAAGGGCCTAGCAACCTGCTAGCGGGAGCAGCACTAGTTAATAGGGTAGCCCTTCTTATAGCACTCTTTATACTATAGATCGGCCTAGCAGTCGGCTTCACGGTAGCCCGGCTTGCTATATTTTTAGCATATGCTACCCGGGGCATCGGGGCTGCTGCGGTTAAAACGAGCCCTCTTCAGGGCTAGCTTAGCAGTAGCTATAGCGCGTAGCTGCTACGTATCCGGATAGTATTGCTATCTTCTATCGCTATTAGCTAATTGCAGGTTTAGGCTAGCATACCGTCTTTAGTAAGGGTTCCGCAAGGGTATGCCGGAGGGCGTTCATATTCGCAAGCCCGGGTCTCAGAAACTAGCATAGGGCGTGCGGGTAGGGCTTAAATAAGCGCGTCGTTTTAGTCGGCTTAGCGCTGAATAGTCGCGATAAGTTTAGTAATAAGAGCTGCGTCGGCTCCCGTAGTTATTACTAGAGGGGTTTTAGAAGCAAAATTTTCACTTAGCTTATCAGGCGCAGAGGCGGAGGCGCTAGCGACGCCTCAGCAGAGGCCCGATCTCATACTACTGCTCATTCCGGAGCTAGCTGCCCGTGTGATTAGATAGAACCTATCTAATTATAAGGGTTATTGCCTATAAAAGGCTGGGCTAGGGAAGGAAAGAGCAGTAGTAATATAGGGGGTAGTTATATTATAGAAGATAAGTTAGCCCTTCTAGCTACTTATGCGTGCAGAGCCCCTTTTTAGGGCTCGGCTCGGCTTAGCTAACTAATGCGGTTATACCTCAGCAGAGGCCCGGCGCCGGTTCGGCGCCGGCTCGGCGCCGTAATCCTAATCCCTTACAAGCCTCAGGATGAGCTAATAGGTTTGAGGATAGCGACGTTCTCGCAGAAATAACCTATAGCGATAATAATAATAACGACGTAGGATTTATAAGTATAGTTAACTAGTTAGCTAAGAAGTCATAAGCTTATAGAGCAATAGGGGAGATAACTATAAGTATTTCGGAGGACTTTATCGCTGAGATTATGGATAATTATATTAATAACATAAGGTATAGCAAAATTCTCAAATAACTCCGATCCTAGTAGAAGGAACCGGGCAAATAGTAGTTACTATTTGATGCTACTACTAAGGAAAATAGCGCTAGAGCCGCTAGGAGAGCCTTAAAACGCCGTCGAACGACTCCTTAGAGCCTATTGCTAGAAGGGCTTATCCTCTATATAGCTACTAATAGCACCTAGAGACTCTATATCCCGCGCAAGTTAGTACCTGCAATTCTCCGCCTTAGTTATAATAAAAAATACTACTTTAGCGTAGACTATATAATAGTAGAAATATCGACTTTTTAGTTTCATAATAAGAAGTCGCTTATATAACGATATATTACCTACTACAACTAGTATAAAGAGAACTAAATCAACTGCTAAAGGCTACTAGGGTAGCTATAACCTATCCCCGTTATAGATATCCCTTATAATACTATTACTATAGACTTCGTTACTAATATACCTAAGGTGCTATCCTATGGAAGTCCCTACGCTCTGCTAGGTTTCCCGGAGTTAGATATATTAATAATAGTAATATATAAATTCTTAAAGAAGATAATCCTTCTTATAGGATATTCAACCTATAGAGCAAAAGAATAAGCAATAGTCCTACTCCGCGTATTTTTCCTCTTAGACTAGGGAATTCTATATTATATTATTCATAACTGGGATCCTAAGTTTATCTCTATAGTATAGCATGCGATATTCGATACCCTTTATATTAGGCTCCTCCTCTTAATAGTATACTACCCCTAGATAGATAGGCAAAGCGAAAGAATAAACTAGACTGCTGAAATCGCAATATAGTTCTATACGTCTAAATCCCCTAATATACCGTGGACCGATATACTACCTGCCCTATAGTATAATCTTAATAACTCCCTATCTATTATAATTAGATAATCGCTAAACGAGGTTATACTTAGATTTAAGCTACGAAGTATCCTTAATATAGTTATATAAACGAGCGCCCCGACTAAGAGCCTTATTATCCTTAGGGAGATATATTAGAAGGAGGTATTGCTACTTATTAATATAGCGAACGCCTCGCATAAAGAGAGATATAATAACTACTATACTAATATAACTTTTAACGAAGGGGATAAAGTCTAGATATAACTTAGTAAAGGATTCTACTTACTAGGATAATATAATAGCAAATAGACCTCTAGATAGATAGGACCCTTCTAAATTAAGCATATTATTAGTCCTCTCGCTTATGAGGTAGATATTCCTAAGCACTAGCGGGTTTACTTAATCCTCTCTATAGCCTAGCTATATAAACTAGTCTAAGGAAAAGACCTATTTAACTACGAGACTTAGCTACTAAAGCCTATTAAGGTTAATAGTAGTAAGGAGTAGGAACTTAATTATATTATTAAATAAAGAGTCTTATAGAGGAGTTATAAACCTACTATTAAATACCTTATCTAATAGAAAGGCTTTATAATAAAAGATAATACCTAGGAATAAAGAGACTCCCTATTACTTAATATAAATAATCTCATTAATAAGTATAATACTAAATTCCCCCTTAACTAGGATACTAAAAGAGCTATAAGAAGGCGCGCACCTCGTGTATAACTAAATAGTTTTCCTATCCTTTTAATAGGATAAATATATATACCCTGAATTAATATTAGGATTATAAATTTTCCCTTTATTATTATTATTTTTTACTATTAACTACTCTTCCCTCGATCTCTCTATCTTATATTAAAATAAATAGGAAGGAGCAGAAGGTGCTAACTTTTATATACCTTCTTTACTAACCCTTATTATAAATTTTTTTTTTTCCTCTCCTTCTATACCTTCCTTTCTATTTACTATACCTACCTACTTTTATTTAGGCATGCCTATACTTTTTATTTATTTATTTCTCTCTTATATGCTAATTATTACCTAATAGACCTCCTATAATAAGTAATAATATTATCCTAACCTGCTAAATATAGCCTCCCGAATGCTAGCCTAACTAATACTACTATAATAATAGCTTCTAAAGGCAAGGAAGTTACTAGTAACTATGAGGTCCTATCCTCTTACCTATCTAACGATAGTAGTAGCTAAGATAAGGGTGCTAACCCCTAGAATAACGAGGTGCTTAACCCTATCTCCCTGCGCTAAGGTAGCGATAACTAAGGTAGTAATAACTAAGTTAGCAACTATAGTATTAACCTTAGCACTCTAGTTAAGACTTATAAGTCTGCTGCTAAGAAGAAGAAGTCCCGTAAGGACTATAAGAAGGGTAAATAGGCGGCTAAGAAGAACTTCTTCGCTATAGATACTAAGACCTAATACGAGGAGGTTATTAATAATAACGCTAATAATATTTAGAATAATAATACCTAGGCTACCGAGCTAGTCTGCGTTATTACTAGCACTATTACTAACATCGAGGAGCCTACCCTAGCTAAAACCGCAGCTACTACCCCTTATAAGACTCCTAAGAAGGGCTGCCCTAGCCCTATAGCCTAGCGCTAGTATATCGACGAGGCGAAGGCTTATATTAATAACGCCTTTCTATATTACTCCGATGCTATCCTTATTAAGGAGATCGAGAAAATCCTCGATAGTATCGAGCCTTTTGAGAACATATCTTCTAACCTCTACGTTAGATATATCTAGGATACCCTTAAGCGAGCGTATAATATATATATTAATAATAATGCTTATAGCGAGCTTCTCCCTAGTTATACCTAGGTCCTCGCTACGTACTTTTATAATACCTATAGTTTATTACTAGCAACCTTATTATAATAAACCGTATCGACCTCCTCTCTATCGCCCCGCTTATTAATATTAGTAATATTACTACTACAGACCCGTTAGCTTATAAGGATGCTAAAAACGCAAAGGACCTCGCTAATAAGGCTAAGGGTAATATTAATACTATTATTAATAGCATCTAATAGGAAATCCTTCCTCGCCTCGATACTATGGAGACTAACGTAGCTAATATAGATACTATTAATATTAACGCTATTAGTAAGCATCTCATTAAACTTAAGAATAATAGCGCATCTAAGCAGGTAGTTACTAATAAGATTCGCATAGCTATTAATATAGTTAAGACTAAGGAGATCGCAAGCCTTCGCGCTAAGATCGCGAACCTCTATACTATGATCGAGGGTCTCTAGCATACTAGCAATAAGTAACTTACGCCTAGCGATACTAATAATAATAGCGCTGCTAAGCGCTAGTAGATATTTAAGTTTAATATAATCCTCTACTAGCACGACGCCTAATTAATAATATTATAATAATTTCTAGAGATTAGGATATAAAGAGGGAGAGAAGGGAATATTAAGCATATATATCCTAGATCGATAGAGATAATAATCGGGATAATTGCTTTTTAAAAAGGGGGTATATATTATACGCCTTTTAGTAATATAGTCGGCTATTATATAGTATTCTATATAACTATAGTTAGGCTTAATGCTTATCCTTTAAGTAGGAGACTTCTAGCGAATAAGCTTAGAAGGCTCGGCTATTATAGAATATATTACGATATACCTATAATTGCCTATTGCACTATTTATTATTATTCACGCTTATATTGCTCTTTTCCTTGTTTTACTCGCAGTCTTAGCGACCCCTACTATATCCCCAGGCTAGTAGGAAGACTATGACACTTAGCGACTAGATACTTATAGAGGGAATATAAAAAGCCCTCTATGTATAACTACTATACTATAACCGAGGACTTTACTATAGACTAGGTTAGTAACTAGATCTAAGTAATTAAAGATAGAAACTAACTACGCTCTAGTAGTATACTAGAGCAGTAGGTCTAATAGGTGCTCACGAAGATAAGCGTATCCCTATAGACCTAGTAGCGATACTATAGGGCTAGGCTAGAAGGAGACCTAGTATAAGCTAACTTTATAGCGTTTGCTTGCTAATAGCATATTAACCCCGAGCTTTAAGAGCGAAGGTACTACGAGAAGCTAGATATAATAAGGTAGAAGGAGACGTAGTTATTAATATAGTTCTTTGCTAAATAGTTAGTAATATATTAGGACTTAAGTATAGTTAGTATAGAAGATAGCAAGGCTAAGGCCTATATGCTATACTTCTAATTAGCCCTATTCCTATATAAGGAACTCAAACGTTAGAAAGTCGAGATATAGAGGCTAAGAGATATAGCTATAGAAGCTAAATGCTTATAGGAGATATATTACTAATAGGGTAGCAAACCTCTGCGAAGCAAAAGCAAGTAATAGCATATAGGGGAAGAGCATAACCTAAGGGGGCCCCTAGTAGCGAGGTTAGGTTAAAAGGCAGCCTAGCAGGGTTCTAGCTAGAAGATAATGTAGGGTTCATAAGGCCCGATGCCTTACTAATAGGTTAGTAGCGCGATATAGGGATCTAATTAGAACGGGTCAATATCTAGCCCTAGTATATAACCTATAACGTCTAATTATATAGTATGCTTTAGCTATAAGCAAAAGGGGTATAAGAGGGTAGACTGCCTGGATAAATATATAAGACGAAGCGCGAATAAAATGCTAATAGGATACTAAGCACTCGCTAAGAAGGCGAGGGTTAATATAATCCAATCTATAAGAGTTAAGGAACTCAACTTATTAGAAAACGAGTAAGCTAGGGGACTATATTAGTAACCCCTGCGCCTGAATTAGAACTAAATACTCTCCCTAAGGGAGCTATTGCGAAGGGATAGGCGATCGTTCTCTAGAATATTGCTAAATAAGAAGTAGTAGTAGATATAGATTCCTCTTCCTAGGTTAATATTATTAGTAGTTAACTAGCTAAGTCCCTATAACTACGACCTATAGTAGCTACTACCCCTATATTAGAAGGGTTTAATAGGTTATCTATAATAGGCTAGAATATATACTAGTTAATATTTTTCCTTATTAACTTAGGAGGAGAAGCAAGGAAGATATAGCGACTCTTTACTAAAGCCTCCTAACCTAAAGGAGCAGGAGACCTCCTCTTATTATAATACTCTATAGGAAGAGAGGGTATCGTGATTAATACCTAGATAAATACCTAGGAATACAAACGCTTTAGTATCGCTAAGCTATTAGTATTCGCATAAGAGATCGTTGAGAATAGCTAGAAGGCCTATGTTATACAGTTCGTGCCCAAAAGTCTGAGCCCACCAGCCCCGCAGAGGGTCTCCCGGTCAACGACACCCAACCTCCTAACTTCTATAATTTTATTAAACGACGTCGTATAATAAAATAGGTTATATTAATTAAAAGCCTGAAATCTAGCGTTTAATATTATATATATTAGCCCCTAGCCTTCCGAACAGCCTTCTAGCAGCGTAGCAGAGACTTATATAGGCGCTGAATAAACGCCTATAGGATTGCTTACCACGCGATCCTTAGGCACCGCTTTAACTCTTCGATATCTACTACGTTATTACCTAGAGTAGCAAGATAAGGGAACATTCTATATACTAGATGCTTTAGGTAAGCCTAGATATATTTAATAGGGTTAAGATCTAGCGAGTAAGGGGGCTAAGTAATAACGCTAATCCTATAGCTATATAGCTAGTCTATTGAGGCCCTTGCTATATAAATAGATGTATTATCTTGCTGAAAATAGCGTATATTATTATAGTCCGGAACCAGACCTTCCTCCAGAGCCTATATATAACTCCATATAGTATACCCGTTCCTCTTAGCAGTTAGGTCTCTCTTTATAAAGACTAGTTAACACCTACTAGTCTTCTAAATAGCTCCCTAGTATATTATAGTAATCCTAGCTTTGCTATGAGGGGTTAGGTTAACAAAGGGTTTATACTACTTCTCGGAGGGGTAGCGCTAGATCTATATAGTTATATAATTAGATATAGATTAGAGGGAGCGCTCGTCGGTATATATAGTCTAAAAGTCAGCAAAGTATATATAATATACTAAGAGCTATACCTCTACTAATTCGTTATCCTTGCCCTGCTAATAATATACCTCGTATAGCTGCTCGACTCGTGCCTCTAGCGTGAGAAAGATCCGCTTTAGAGCCTTCTATTTATAGTAGTAACGCTCGTAAAGAGCGTAGCATATAGTAAAGTTTGAGATTTTCTTATTAACTTAGTTAGTAAGGGCTTTTATAGTTATACGGGGGTTTTTTCTTATTATATAGTAGATATATCGAATCTCTAGCTTTGAAAGTAGGCGTAGCTTACCTGCGCGAGGTAGGGTCTCGAGAGTATATCAATTAGTGAGGGGGGTAATAGTTTGATATATAGTATTGCAAGAAACGCTAAAGGAGGCAGCGATAGAGCGCTAACTTTAACTATAAGCTACTGCTAAGTATATCGCTACTTATACCTCTAGCGAGAGCTCTTGATTGCTTTGTCGATTGCTGCTATTTTTAGTGCCGAATTGCCTTATTCGAGTTAATATTAGTAGTAGTGGTATAGATAGCAGAAGGGGGGGTATTTTTAGCCACGTCGCGAGAAGCGCGTATGTGGGGTGGGTGGGCTCAGACTTTTGGGCACGGACTGTATATATATTAGGGAATATCACCCCCTATAAGCTGCTAATAGGGGCTCTAGAAGAAGAAGACGCCCTAGAGGGCGACACGGAGTTGCTACTAGAGCTATTTAGCGAATAGGCAACGTTCGATGAATAGTTAGCAAAGTAATACCTAGTCCTAGAAGGTATAGAATATACTATTAACTTAATCAAAGGGAAGAAACCTCTATATAAGCCTATCTACCTATTAAATAAGCATTAGTTACAAGAACTTTGCTAATATATCGCTAATAACTAAGCAATAGGGCAGATCTAACCCTTAACTAGCAAGGCAGGCGCCCCTATCCTTTTTATACCTAAGAAAGATAGGTCCCTATGCCTTTATATAGATTATTAAGGCTTTAATAAAGTAATAATAAAGAACTAGTATCTACTCCCTCTTATTAGCAAACTATTAGATAGGCTTTAGGGAGTGAAATAGATCTTGAAAATCGATATTTGAGATATATACTACTATATTCGTATTAAGCTAGAGGATCGCTAGAAAATAGCGTTTAGGACGTGTTATAGGTATTTTAAATATATTATTATGCTATTTAGACTTATAAACGCCTTAGCTATATTCTAGGTGTATATTCACTAAGCGCTCGCTAAGCTGCTAGATACCTATTATATTACTTATATAGATAATATTATAGTCTACTCTAAGATAAGAGAGCAATATATAAAAGACCTTCTCTAAGTGCTCTATAGGCTTTACTAGTAGGAGCTCTATAGTAAGCTTAGTAAGTATAGGTTTTATAAATAGCAGGTAGAGTTCCTAGGATATATTATCACGCCTAAGGGTATATTAATAGACTAAACTTATATCTAAGCTATTACTAAATAGAAGCTGCTAAAGACGTACTAAGATATCCAGGTCTTCCTTAGATTCTATAACTTCTACTATAAGTTTATTATAAGATATTTAGGTATTATAGCTCTAATAATATCCCTACTAAAGGGTAATAAGAACAGCAAGAAAGGAGGTGAGTTCCACTAGCTAGAAGAGGCTTAATAAGCCTTTGAGCAGCTTTAAGCTGCCTTCTGCTTAGCAACTATTCTCTAATACTAGGACCTAACCCGCGAGATAAGGGTTGAGATAGATGCTTCTATAAAGGCTATATCTAGCATCCTATTATAATATATTAATAGTTAGTAATAACTAGTTGCCTACTATTTATAGAAGCTTAGTAATATAGAATAACGCTAGGGAGCAGGCTAATAGGAACTTCTCGCTATAGTTAAAAGCTTAGACTATTAGGCTTACTACCTTTAGGGTATATTAAAGAAGTTTATAGTTCTAATAGATTACTAGGCGCTAAAGGGAGTTATTAGCACGCCCGCGCGGGACCTTTAGGGAAGGCTTGCTAGGTAGGTATATAAACTCTTAGTATTTGGTTTCAACCTAGAGCATAGGTTAGGGGTTATAAACCTAGCAGATAGTCTATCTAGGAGGCTAGACTATATAGAGGGGGAGGTGAAGTATAATAATATACTCCTAACTCTAGCGAGGAAGCTGAGGTTTATTAGCAAACTACTAGCAGACCTTTAGATAAGTCTTACTATACTATAAGGTAGTATAGAGACCTCAAAAGCATTTATTAACGCTATAAGGGCTAGCATAAGGTGCCCCTTCTAGATAGATAGCTCCAGGGGCGGAGACGCCTCAGTCTCTAGTCGGCGTTGCGCTCTATAGAGCGCTAATATTACTATAACTATAGTAGCTATAATAACCCGATGCTACAGAGCAAGGGGTGATATAGAGAACGCTTAGCGAGAGGTTATTAACTAAGAGGACTCGTTTAGAGCTGGGGTTACTATAGCGTAGTAGTATATCCCACGCTAGGTTATAAGGGAGCTTATAACAGGCGAAACAGCGGATAGTCAGCGACCCTCCGAAGCGATAGAGAATGTCACACGCCTTTTGGTGATGTAGTCGGCCACCGCGTGGCATTCCACGTGACCACGGTTGGGCTTAACGCCTATCCTTTAAGTAGGAGACTTCTAGCGGATAGCTTAGAAGGCTCGGCTATTATAGAAGATATTACTATATACTTATAATTACTTATTATATTATTTATTATTATTCACGCTTATATTGCTCTTTTCCTCGTTTTACTCGTAGTCTTAGCAACCCCTATTATAGCCCTAGGCTAGTAGGAAGACTATAATATCTAGTAGTACGACCTATCTCTTTTTTTCCTTATCTAAGACCTCCCTTATATTATAAAGACTTATAATAAGATAAAGGACTTAGACTTAACCTCAAAACCTCCTCCTAAGAGTATTTATATACTAAAAGGAAGGAAGATAAAGAAGTTAAAGAGATAGAGGTCTTAATTATTAACTTATATAGCTAACTATTTAAGTTTAATATTAAATTAGTATAGTAATCCCTCTCTTATAGAGGAATATTATAATATAGGAGATATAGCTAGAATTAGATATTATAACGAGGCTTATAAGCTCTATAGTTTCTAGTAGGCTTATAAAGATTATAACTTTACCCTTAGCCTTAGCGAACGATTTTGCAACTAGATAGTAAACCTCGCCTCTCTTAAATAGGATAATAACTATATACCCTATATAGATATTATTAATATAGGCTAGAAGGCAAAAGCTAACTTATACTATTACTAGATACTCGAGTCTAATAACTATATAGCTATATTAATTAGTATTATTAATACGATTATAGCTATAAGGGATACTCTAGTAATAGTAGCACTTTTTATACCCCCGTCTAGAGAAGAAAGTCTTCATAGAGCTAGCAAGAGAATTACCCTTCTGCCCCTAAGAGACGAAAGAGTTATAACTCCTATCTAGTCTAGCTAGTTAGATATCGAACCCCTAGGACCTCCTATTAAAGCAAGAGCTATAGCAGATAATATTTATAATAGGAGCAGTTAAAACCCTAAACTATAAGTTATAGCGCTAGAAGATACTATTATAGGACTATTAGAGCGAAAAATTTATGGAATATTATAAATTCTTTATAATACTACTATAGGCCTGCTAAAGTAGGACCTATTAGCAGGGAGGATCTAGCTATTATAGTAGACTTTAGTACTACTACTAATATTTTTACTATTATCCTAGGGGCCCTACCTAGAGCTGCTAGCCTAGGGTCTCGAGGCTTTACTTCTTTGAGTATTTAGCTAGCTCGAGGCTAATACTAGGATGCTATAGCCTATAGGAACCCGATAGGAAGGTAGATTTGCCTAATAGTATAATATTTTTTAGCTAGATACTAATAAGAAGTATAGCATAGAGCCTATCTTTTATAACTAGGATATTCTATACTATAAGGAGATAGATCTATAGATCTCTAGCTTAGATACTAAAACTACTAGCTTAGCTATAGTATTAGAGATAATATAGAATTAGAGCTCTCTGCTATAAGGAAAAGCACTTAGCTAGTAGGAATACTAACTTAGGCTAATTAAATAATA
Organism: Colletotrichum sansevieriae; assembly: GCA_026260285.1. NCBI lineage: Eukaryota > Fungi > Ascomycota > Sordariomycetes > Glomerellales > Glomerellaceae > Colletotrichum > Colletotrichum sansevieriae. The sequence goes on along the minus strand of JAOQIF010000027.1, from coordinate 10,962 downwards.
GAACTACCTCTGCGTAGGATATTATACCCTATGCGATGCTATTAGGAGACGTTTTATACTAACCTAATAGGAGTCTATCTAATAGATCGCTATATATAGGTTTACTATAGAAGACCTTAAGGGAGATAAAGGTATTTATAACTTTGCTTAGAACTACTTTAAATATAGCAGAGCGTAGATAGGACTAATATCTATAGTTAGCTAGCTATTAATAATCTTTTATAATATAATCAACCTAGAGCTTTAGTAATTCCTAGATAAACTAACTACTAGTAATACTCTCGAGGATTACCTTAATATAGCTAAGAAAAAACGCAAGGCAGTTTAGCATAGACTCCAGGCGCTAATTAGCATTAACTATATAATAGAAGAATCCGATAATATAATATAGACTAATTATAAGAGATTGCGATAGAATAACCGAGACTTCTAATAGGATAATTATAATAATCTGCAACCCTAATAACATTATTAATATTAGTAGCATTCAGAGCCTTAGCAACGCTTCTAGCGCTCTAATAACTATTAAAACTAGAAAGATCGCTACCTATAGAACTAGCTATAGAGAAACCCAGGTTTTTAATATTATACGAAATATAATAGACTAGGATAGACTAACTCAGATGCCTATTATATATAGGAGGATCACAATAATAACTATAATATCGACGACCTCGTTAATAGTAGCTATATCCTACTAGATATATAGAAAGTCCCCTACGATTTAGCTACCCTATCAGAGCAACTACGCAAAGAGGAAATAGCAGGCTAGATAACGGATATCGTATTTATAGCGAGAAGCCCGCTAGCAAGCTCCCTAACTGCTTCGGTTATAGACTCTGCTATATATTATATTAATAATATAGTGAATTTGGCAGGTCTTATTGCAATTCCCCTAGCGAATAACGCATAGGTATTACTTAAGAAAAACTAAATTATTAACGCCTAGGTGAAACTAGTAAAAGGAATAATACTAGCTAAATAGATATATCTCTATTTTAATATAAAAAGTAATAATATAGCTAGCCTAGAGGAAATCTATATTGATATAGGCGCCTTAATAACTCTAGTTAATAGGAGCTAGGTGCTGCGCTTTATGCGAAATCCTATATTTCAAATAATAGAACTATAGAAAATAAATACAATAGACTTAACCTTTTAGGTAATAGAGCAGGTTATATTTAACTTCTATATCCTAAGCATTATTAGCAACGTGGAGATCTATAGCTACGTTATTATTATAGCTAGAGTTATAAATACCCTTAGAGCGAATCTTCTGCTAGGAACACCGTTCTATGAAGATCACAAGCTAGTTATAGACTTTAATAAGAGCATAGTTAAGTTCTGCTTAGTATACGGAATATAATGTCTAGTTTAGTTTAGGAGATAGCATTTAGTAACTAGACGAGTTAATAATACCTATACTATAGTTATTCCCCTGTAGAGCGACGCATTCGTTATTACTAGCTTTATTAACCTCCCTAAGTTAAGCTAGTAAGGCTCTAATACTTAGTAGTTTTAATCTAGTTATATAGGCGTAGTTAATATAATAGTTATAGCAAATAACCCTAAGCTCGTCTTTATATAAAATATAATAAATAGGCTAATAATAGTCCTAAGAGGCTAGCAGCTAGGCTATATTATCCTAATAGAAGCAGAGGAGATAGCTAACCTTATTAACTATATAGACGTCGTTACCCTTATAGGAGGAGAATTAAACTCGCACTAGTTCTCGCAATCTGAATTCAATAGAGCTATAGGAAATATAGCAGCTAGCGCGTAGTTTATAACCCTGCTTGCTAAATCCAGCCTAGGACTGCCTTATTAAGCGGATAATATTCTATCCTACAGAATATCTAAGCTAAAAGATATCCTAGTTATATATAGCAAGGATATAGTTAAGATCTATAATTAGGATATGGTTTTTACTAGTAGACTTAAGGAAATCCTTAATAACTAAGACGTCTATTATAATAAGGGGATTATACCTATGCCGGACGACTAATATATATATATTAAGCTTATTAAAGGGTAGTAAAACTAGAAAGCTATAGTAAAGCCTTACCCCCTTAGCGCTAAAGACCTCGAAGTCGTTGAAAATATCTATAATATAATATATACTAATAGCAAGATAGTATAGGGTAATAGGCTAATCCTAGTCGTCTATCTGCTCTTTATTATATAGCGAGTAGTTAATAGTATAAAAAAAGGTAGGGTTATTATTAACCTCCGCCCTCTTAACTAAATTACTATCCTAGATATATACCCGCTTCCCGACTAAGATAATATAATAGACGCCCTTAGAGGGAAGAAGCGTATAATAATATTTAACGCTACTAGGTTCTTCTACTAACTGCTAATCTACTTAAGATATTATAATAGGATAGTAGTAATAAGTCCCTATAGTATCGAGGTTTCTAATATTATTCTTATAGGATTTAAGAACTCGCTAGCCTACGCCTAGCATTTCATAGATCGCCTCCTATACGACTATAAGCACTTTGCTCGAGCATATATTAATAATATTATTATCTTTAGCAATAATAACGAGGATTATCTCTAGCACGTCGATATTATTCTTAAGCTCTTTGAGAATAACTACCTTTATATTAGACCTAAGAAGTCCTTTGCAGGGTTTCCTAAAGTAAGACTCCTTAGCTATATTATAAATACTAATAATATTAAATAAATAGAGGATAGGATTGCAGCTTTTAAGAACCTCCGCTTCTTAAAAACTCTCTATAATATCAAGAGATACCTCGGAATAGCTAGATAGCTATAACGCGATATACCCTAGTATAATATTATTATAACGCTACTATAGGATAGAAAGACCTATCTTATTACAAAACTTTATAATAAAAATATGCTTCCTAATAGTCTATTAAAGGTAGTTTAAATAAAGAGGGTCTAAAAGGTATTATTCGAGCTAACACTAAGCAAGCAAGAGGTGTAGAACGCCCTCTAAGAGAATCTCTATAACTAGGTTATAAGATACTACTATAACCTAAATAAGCCTATATTTTTTAAGGTCGATGCCTGCAAAGGCGGCTTTAGGCTTATAGTATTCTAACTAAGTATCCTATAAAATAGTACTAATATACCTAGCAAAGATATCGCATAAATCTATATCTAACTAGTGCTTTTTCTATCTAAGGTTATATTACCCTTAGAAAAGCAATACTTTACTATAGAAGTAGAGGTAGTAGTAGTAGTATAAGCTATGAAAAAGCTCTATAAGCTCGTGCAATCGAATAAGCACCCTATATAAATTCTTATAGATTATGTAGCTATAAAGGGAATTCTTATATATACCTCGCTATGGACTATAGACCTTAATAAGGCTAACCTATAGCTTACGAGCGCTACGAACTACTTATTATAATTTAACCTCAATATTACCTATATACTAGGAAAGCTTAATATTATCCCTAATGCCCTCTTGCGCCTGCTGTTGCTTATAGCCTTAGGCCGAGCTAATAGGTTTAAGGATAGCGACGTTCTCGCAGAAGTAACCTATAGTAATAACGACAATAATATAGGATTTATAAGCATAGTTAACTAGTTAGCTAAGAAGTCCTAAGCCTATAGAGCAATAGGGGAGATAACTATAAGTATTTCAGAGGACTTTATCGCTAAGATTATAGATAATTATACTAATAATAGGAGGTATAGCAAAATTCTTAAATAACTCTAATCCTAGCAGAAGGAACCGGGTAAGTAGTAGTTACTATTTAATACCACTACTAAGGAAAATAGCGCTAGAGCTGCTAGGAGGGCCCTAAAATGCTATTAAATAACTCCTTAGAGTCTATCGCTAGAAGGGCTTATCCTTTATATAGCTACTAATAGCACCTAGAGACTCTATATCCCGCGTAAGTTAATACCTGCAATTCTCCGCCTTAGCTATAATAAAAAACACTACTTTAGCATAGACTATATAATAGTAGAAATATCAACTTTTTAGTTCTATAATAAGAAGTTGCTCATAAGATAATATATTACCTACTATAACTAGTATAAAGAGAACTAAATCGACTGCTAAAGGCTACTAGGATAGCTATAACCTATCCCCGTTATAGATATCCCTTATAATACTATTACTATTAACTTTATTACTAATATACCTAAGGCGCTATCCTAGGGAAGTCCCTACGCCCTGCTAGGTTTCCTGGAGTTAGATATATTAGTAATAGTAATATATAAATTCTTAAAGAAGATAATCCTTCTAGTAGGATATTTAACTTATAGAGCAAAAGAATAGGTAATAGTCCTACTCTATATATTTTTCCTCTTAGACTAGGGAATTCTACGTCGTATTATTAGTAACTAGGATCCTAAGTTTATCTCTATAGTATAGCATATAATATTTAACGCCCTCTATATTAGGCTCCTCCTCTTAATAGCATACTACCTCTAGATAGATAGGTAGAGCGAAAGAATAAACTAGACTACTAAATTCGCGATATAGTTCTATATATCTAAATCCCCTAATATACTATAGACCGATATACTACCTGCCCTATAGTATAATCTTAATAACTCCCTATCTGCTATAATTAAATAATTACTAAATAAGGTTATGCTTAGATTTAAGCTACGGAGTATCCTCGATATAGTTATATAAACGAGCACCCCGACTAAGAGCCTTACTATCCTTAGGGAGATATATTAGAAGGAGGTACTACTACTTATTAATATAGCGAATACCTCGTATAAGGAGAGATATAATAACTACTACTCTAATATAACTTTTAATAAAGGGGATAAAGTCTAGATATAACTTAATAAAGGATTCTATTTACTAGGATAATATAATAGTAAATAGACCTCTAGATAGATAGGACCCTTCTGAATTAAGCGTATTATTAATCCTCTCGCCTATAAGGTAGATATTCCTAAGTACTAGCGGGTTTACCTAATCCTCTCTATAGCCTAGCTATATAAGCTAGCCTAGGGAGAAGACCTATTTAACTATAAGACTTAGCTACTAAAGCCTATTAAGGTTAATAGTAGTAAGGAGTAGGAACTTAACTATATTATTAAATAAAGAGTCTTATAGAGGAGTTATAAACCTACTATTAAATACCTAGTCTAGTAGGAAGGCTTTATAGCAAAAGATAATACCTAGGAATAAAGAGACTCCCTATTACCTAATATAAGCGATCTTATTAATAAGTATAATACTAAATTCCCCCTTAACTAGGATAATAAAAGAGCTATAAGAAAGCGCGTACCTCGTATATAACTAAATAGTTTTCTTATCCTTTTAATAGGATAAATATATCTATCTTGAATTAATATTAGGATTATAAGTTTTCCCTTTATTATTACTATTTTTACTATTAACTACTCTTCCCTCGATCTCTCTATCTTATATTAAAATAAATAGGAAGGAGCGGAGGGTGCTGACTTTTATATACCTACCTTATTAACCCCTATTATAAAATTTTTTTTATACCTTCCTTTCTATTTATTATACCTACCTACTTTTTATTTAGGCGCGCCTATACCTTTTATTTATTTACTTCTCTCCTATATATTAATTATTACTCGATAGACCTCCTATAATAAGTAATAATATTATCCTAATCCGCTAAATATAGCCCCTAAACGCTAGCCTAATTAATACTACTATAATAATAACTTCTAAAAGCAAGGAAGTTACTAATAACTACGAGGTCCTATCCTCTCACCTATCTAATAATAGTAGTAGCTAAGATGAGGGTATTAACCCCTAGAATAACGAGGTGCTTAACCCCGTCTCCCCGCACTAAGGTAGTAATAACTAAGTTAGTAATTATAGTATTAACCTTAATACTCCGGTTAAGACTTATAAGTCTGCTGCTAAGAAGAAGAAGTCCTATAAGGACTATAAGAAGGGCAAGCAGGTAGCTAAGAAGAACTTCTTTGCTATAGATACTAAGACCTAATATAAGGAGGTTATTAATAATAACGCTAATAACGTTTAGAATAATAATGCCTAGGCTACTAAGCTAGTCTATATTATCGCTAGTACTACTACTAATATCAAGGAGCCCGCCCTAGCTAAAACTATAGCTACTACCCCTCGTAAGACTCCTAAGAAGGGCTGCCCTAGCCCTATAGCCTAGCGCTAGCAGATCGATGAGGCAAAGGCTCGCATTAATAACGCTTTTCTATACTACCCTAATATAATCCTTATTAAGGAGATTGAGAAAATCCTTAATAATATTAAGCCTTCTGAGAATATATCTTCTAACATCTATATTAAATATATCTAGGATACCCTTAAGTAAGCATATAATATATATATTAATAATAACGCCTATAGCAAGCTTCTCCCTAGTTATACCCAGGTCCTCGCTATATACTTTTATAATACCTATAGTTATACTAATAGAATTATTACTAGTAACCTTATTATAATAAACCGTGTTAACCTCCTTTCTATCGCCCTGCTCGTTAATATTAGTAATATTACTACTATAGACCTATTAGCTTATAAGGATGCTAAAAATGCAAAGGACCTTGCTAATAAGGCTGAGGGTAATATTAATACTATTATTAATAATATCTAATAGGAAATCCTTCCTCGCCTTAATACTATAGAGGCTAATATAGCTAATATAGATATTATTAATATTAATGCTATTAGTAAGCATCTTGCTAAACTTAAGAATAATAGTATATCTAAGCAGGTAGTTATTAATAAGATTCGTATAACTATTAATATAATTAAGACTAAGGTGATCGCAGGCTTTCGCACTGAGATCGCAAACCTCTATACTATAATCGAGGGTCTCTAGCATACTAGTAATAAGTAACCCGCGCCTAGCGATACTAGTAATAATAATACTACTAAGCGCTAGTAGATATCTAAGTTCGATATACTCCTCTATAAGTATAACGCCTAATTAATAATACTATAGTGATTTCTAGCGATTAAAATATAAAGAAGGAGAAAAGGGAATATTAAATATATATATCCTAGATTAATAGAGATAGCAATCGGGATAATTGCTTTTTAAAAAGGGGGCATATATTATACGCCTTTTAGTAATATAGCTAGCTACTATATAGCATTCTATATAACTATAGTTAGGCGTAATACCTATCCTTTAAGTAGGAGACTTCTAGCAGATAGCTTAGAAGGCTTAGCTATTATAGAAGATATTACTATATACCTATAATTACTTATTATACGATTTATTATTATTTACGCTTATATTGCTCTTTTCCTCGTTTTACTCGCAGTCTTAGCAACCCCTACTATAGCCCTAGGCTAGTAGGAAGACTATAATAATAACCTACTTAAAATAGAGGCTAATAGCAAGTGTACGCCTGCTTTAGGCTTAGTTAATAGTAGTAAGCTAGGTAAGCTAGATAGATAGTTAAGTAATATTATCTTTAATAGGGAAAGGCTATAGATAGAAAATATAAGAGGTAATAAGATAATAAAAGAGAGAGCAGAGATAAGCAAAATAGCCTAAAGGTAAGAGAGTAAACCCCTATGGATACTACTAACTTCTATATATATCTGCTATACTACGAGGAGTATATAAAGGATTTACTAATTTCTTTATCTAGTTTTTAAGCAGATTTGACTTACTAGATAGCAAGAGGACTTTAAAACTAGGTATACTTACTAAACCACGCTAGGCGTTTATTAATAAGGAAAGTCTATATAACTATAGGGAGGCGAGGAAATAGAACGCTAGGGGGACAAGAGATTAATATAATTACGAAGTCCGTATAATTATATATACGTATTATTAAGCCCTCGAAGATCTTATTAATATTAAACGCGTCTATGGACTGAAAGTTAACAGCTTAAGCTAACTTGGAGATTGGATATAGCTAGCTAGTATATACTCAATATAATTTGATTATATCGCTATGCAAAGAGGTATTGCGTATTAAAGAGATACTATACTAAAGCTTAGCCTCAACTATAAATCAGGCAATGTTACTAATAGGTTTCGAATATTTGGATTTTATCCTAGGACCGATAGGATAATATTGTTATTGTTGTTGTTATTATTGTTGTTGTTGTTGTTATTATTGTTGTTATATTTAATGCTATAGCGGCAAGGGCGCAGCCGCCCTTGTAGTAGACCTCCCGAGGGGTATATGGCGTAGCGGGCTATAGGCTCAGACTACCTACTCTAAAGTATATAGCTCTTCCTATTATCCTCTAAGTCCTACCCGTAGGCTATTTTGCGTTCTATCTAATCCTAGTTCCCACTAGTTCCCTAGTTCTATTAGATATCCTCTATCCCTTAGTAGGGGTATTACTTTAGTAGAGAGCTAGGTAATACCTAGCTTCTAATACCGCAGGTAGATCTTCGGGAAGAAGTCTGTTATATAGAGGAAGACCTTGAAGCCTTGATAATTAGTGATTAGCCCCTTAAAGTACTGCTCGAGGGATCCTATAGGTCCTATAGGCTCTTATGGGCTAGAAGGGTAGAGGGTAGGCTACTATTGCCTCCTCAATAAGGTCTTTAGGTAGTAGACTAGGTAATCTACTTCCTTTGCCTCCCTATAGGAGTAGGTAAGTAGTGCTTCTATATAGCTAAAGTATTTATAATACTATTTGAAGTCTCTATAGCTTGAGTAGGCTACTAGGAGGTAATAAAGGGTAGCTCGCAGCAGGGCTAGTTCAAGGGGATAGGTTAGGCTAGCCTCTAGCCCTAGCTAGATATATTAGGGCCTTGCCTCCTGCCTCCACTATTATATATATTATTATATAGGCGTTCTTTAGCAAGGCGCTTTACCCCTGATAAGGTAGCTAGTTGACCTTATAGAGCTAGGAGAGTTATACCCTCTTTAGCTAGCTAGTCTGCCTAGAGATATAAATTACCTAGCCCGTAGGTCCTATGGGTACCCGCGGTATGGGTTGGGTAGTAACGGGTACTACCTAGAATATTAGAAGTTACCCATAGGTACCTATAGGTTATATGGGTTTAGGTCATAGCTAATATAGATACCTATAAGTTATATAGGTTTAGGTTATAGCTAATATAGGTACCTATAGGTAAGAGGTTTTATATAACTTATTATAGGTATCTTTTATAGTAATCGACTTAATTCTTCAATTCTATAGATATCTATATCTAGAACTAATTGCTACCGCAGTTCATACCCACCTTCAGGATTGCCTAGACTAAGTGGAGGTCTTTAGGTATAATAGTAATATACTTAGCGTGAATTGCAATAAGGTTAACTACTAGATTTATTAGTTTAATGTATAAGTAATAAATCGGGGTATATACTCTTAAAGATACTAGCGAGAAGAGACTTAGTAGACTCTTAAAGAGCATAGATAGCTAAGGCTTAGAAGCAAAGATCCTAGTTTCCCTAGTCCTAGTAGATTTTATATATAAGGCGCTAGAAGGGGAGCTTATAGATAAGAAGATTAATAGACTTCTAGTATATGCGAATTTTATAGAGGGCTTTAGCTAGAAAGGGTTAATTTATAGTTATCTTTTATATTAATCTTAACTTATTACTAAGGTACTAGTGATGCTTCTTCTTAGTAGCTCTAGCCTAGATAGACTTACTAGGAGCTAATTTATTACCTATAGTCTTCCTTGCTTTAGGTATTTTACTAGCCTTCTTGCTAGACTTCTTGCTAGCCTTCTTAGTATTAGCAGGCTTTCGGGCGTTTTTTATTCTTATAGATAATATCTAAATATAACTAGTATAAAGAATAGGTATAATAAAGGAGAGGTTTGACTTATAATATAATTTATATAGTATTAAGTATAATATTAGTATTATTTATAGAAGAAAAAGTTAAATATATTATTAGCTAATTTTTCGTTATTTAGCTATTTATATTACACCTTCCTTTAATTATTTATAGGAAGGTGCAAACCTTTTGAGGAGAGTATAAAGCTATTTCTATATAGAATATAGATATTAATAAATCTATAGTAAATCATATAACTATCGTAAAAATATAAGGATTAACTTTTTAAAAAGAGGGTATTTAGAGCAATCTATAGCTATAATTTGAAGTATTTTAATTTTTTGATTTTTAATTAGAAGAAAAGGATAGCACCTATAGCGTATCGTGCATAGGCTACCTGCAATTGATTTTTATAGTTTTTTGATTTTTCTAAATAATAATAAAATCTTCCCCCTAATAAGCACCTATTAAATAACTTTGCTAATACTATAACGACTACTATAGGTAATATATAATAGTCTTTATACTAAACTTTTATTTACTAATAACTATTTTAATTAGAGAGTAGTATATTATATAAAATATCGTCTAGGCGGAATCGTAATATGTTTTATATAGATTTATAGTGATTATTTATACTAATTAGTAATAAGTCGACTGCTTAGATCTAGCGCTAGAGCTAAGCAAAAGTTAGAGTTAGAATATTCTAATAATATAAATACTAAGAAGTTATACTAACGAGTCGAGAATATAAATAAAGCCTAAAAAGCGATTAATCGGGCTAAAAAGGCCCTTAGATAGTAGAAATCCTGCAAGCTTAAGGCTCTAAGAAGTTTAGATATATAGATCAATATATCTATAATAGAGCGTGCTAACCTCGAAGCTTAAGAGATCTAGCAAGTTAATACCCTATAGTAAGTATCTTTATTTCAAATTACTTTCTTTATACTAATATTATCTAATATATCAAAAGGAATGCATCTAAGCTAGCTTCTTATAAGGCTTATAGGTCTTGCTATATTAATATATAATACGATTATTAATAATAATAGTAATAAAGAATAGGAGGATATTCTTCTAGATGAGATTGATAATAATACCTAGATGAATTTGGATGATATTAAGACTATGCTTAACTTCGAAGTTAGTATTAAGGATAGGGTACCTGAAACTAATATAGCTAAGCAGAGTGCTCTAATCCTCAATAAGCTGATTATAGTATATAGATTATAATAAATAATTACTATAATTACTAATTCTTCTAGGATAACTAAATCCGTGAATACTAA